>KZ651159.1:314171-326234 GCA_001010745.2 Gerris buenoi | reverse complement strand
TCTAGTTCTAGTAGCAAAACTTTTCAACTAAAAGTAATTCATCATTGGCTCTTTTAATTTTCTCAAAAAAAGTTGTACTCAGAAGAAACAACGACCAGATCACACTCATTCGGTTTGAGCTTAGAACTACATTATTATTAACTTATTTTGTGATGTTAAAACAACATTCTGGAGGAAAATTGCGTATTTGGTGGACATACAGTTTAAAAACTTTTAGTTTAAAAACTTATAGTGATAAGATAGGCGGGACTCGTAGAGGATATGACTATCAAAAACAAGGATAATTACTATCCTTTTTAAACAGAAAAATACAAATTTAATTTAATAAAATTAAAGAAGGGCCCGTTGAAAAAATAAAATTAATAAACAGGTTAAGTGTGTGCCCCAGTCGGCACACAGTGAGGGTCCACAGGAAATTAAGTAGTGCCTGTTGATGGTAATTTTGTTACCCTCCGTTTGTTCCAAAGGAAATTTCAGCTGAGTTTAAATTAACAACTAATACACTTAGTCAAATCATAAGAAGAAACTTTTATATAATCCAACTGTACGTAGAAACAAATAATACAAAATCTCAAAAATGTTAAAAGTTTTATTTTTTATTTTTCTAAAGGTTTTTACCCTAATTTTTGTAAGTTGCTATAATTTTAAAATGTGTGGGTAGGTACTATAAACATGTAATATGCCAAATTTCAGCTGAGAGCAGGCGACTCACGGACAGGACAGACACACGCAGGAAAAAATAAGGGTCCTTGGTTTTGCCTTTTGAGTTATTATAAATAAAATAGTCTCGCAAACAATATCAGGGATTAGTACTTAGTTTAGCAACATTATTTGGCGCAAATAACGTCTAGACCGCTCGCTTATCACTCATAGATTATTTATAAAAATATAATCAATGAAAAGATAAGCTAATATGTTTATTAAAAGTATTATATAATATGCACACCTGCAAGTGAGGAAATCCTTCCTCACTTTTATCTCAATATGTCAAAAAGTAATTAATCTCGTTTAAAATACGTGTAAGCTTAGGATATTAGCTATAGAATTACAGACACGATTCAAACAGAACCAGAGATGAGATTTGTCACTTTTTAAAATATTGCTTTATAATAATATGTAAACATGCTTGAAGATTTTTGCTGTTTTTTTTTTACTTCAAATAACATTATTTGTAAACGAAGATTGTACTCTTGTACTCTTACGAAACTCTTGTTGTATATAATCGATATTGGAAAGTACTTAAACTGTGCAGGGAGCTAGAGAAGTTGGTCTTGTAAGTTCAGACATACTAACTAACTTCGTTCTCTTCCCAACCTATCAGCCAATTTTACTGTTTAGCTACCCAAACACGTGCGCACGTAGGCTCCACTGCTTTTAAAATCATTACTCTTAAATCGGCAAAATCAGCGTTTAGGAAAGATTGCAGCATGGAAAAAAGCAATATAAAAAAAATCAACAGGGAGTATTTTTTTTTTTTTAATAACTCTCTCTGTCAGTTCCAGGAAATTTCAGATGAGTTTAAATTAGCAACTAATATACCCTGTCAAGTCATATGAAGAGAAACCTTTATAAAATCCAACTTTGTACGTAGAAACAAATACAAATTCTCAAAATTCCATTATAAAACTAGGTTCTTTCTACTCTCCACGAGCTGTAATTATAAAGTTTTTTTTTTTTTTTTTTTTTTTTTTTTTTTTTTTAAACTAAAGCCATTAGCTCTTTTCCTTCTGCATTTTAACTGAAAATCACTTATTTTAAGTAATACATATATAACACAGGTCTGCGACCAAAAAGCTGTCTATGATTTTTTTTACTGATTCTTGATCTTCTTTTTTGCTGAATCCAGGAAAAATAGTTAAAAAATTCCAGCACATCACATTTTGTGGCAAATTTAAAATAAAAAAGTAAAAATCGGGGTTTTGGATGATATTAGTAGGTGGTTTTTTATTTTTATTTTTTTTTAATTTTAATTATTTGTGAAAAACATTTTACTGTACACAGTATAATAAACTAGGGTAGTTTGTTTAATTAAAATAGCTTTAATTCGGCTCTGGTTAAGAAAGATAACAATAAGATATACTGGGTTCAACAAATTAATACTACCAAATCCTTATCAATTTTAGTTGTACTATGAAAACTTTGAACTTTTTTTGCAAACAAAATTTTTTAAATCTTATTTACACATTCTAATGTAAGTGGGATTATAAAACACTTCAAAGTATTTTTTTTTACTAATTTTTTGAGTAGGGGAGTAGGGGTTCACTCTTAAAATGTCTCCTTTTCGCACAATAAATACATTTTAACCGTGTTTTGTTTGAAAACTGTACGTGCTGGAGAAAAATGGAGAACATTTTTGGATTCAGTATGCCAACATACTTAAGAATCACTATAAAAAACTAAGACAGCAGACAATTTTTTCTTTTTTGCAGACCTGTGTAATAGATTCTGGAAAGAGTCTGCTCAAGAAACAATAGCATTGCCAAATATTTTTTATTAAAAAAAAAAATCGGCATATTATTGGAAAATTTTTAAACAAAAGAGAGTGACTATTAATTTAAAAAAATAATAATATATAATTATTTAATATAATATATTTATAATATAATATAATATATGTTTTCAATATATAAATCAAGAATTCAATAATTATTTACATGTACTTTGAATTAAATAAAAGTAAACTTACTGCCCCGTATGTAAAGAAAAACATAATCTACCAATTAGTGAAGCAAAAAGAATTGAGGGTATTTTATAACCATAGTTTTGGGACCTATAATATCATAACATAAACTGTCTCAAGAAAATTAAAATTTGCTTTCTTAACAAAGCAGCCATTATCAATACCAAATTGTGGAAGAAATTGAGTTGATAAATTAAAATTTCAATTTACGAGGAGATCAGTTCACGTTATTCCTTTTGGGCGACACTAAACATCCCATACCCAGTATATAAACATCATGTTAGAGACTGTAAATGCTTATGAAATGACTCACCCTTGAAAATGATGTCAGAAATGAGTCCAAAAACAAGGGAATTACCGATCTACGAGGTAGATTAATTTTACTATTATCTATATTATATATATAAAACTAAGAGTGACAGTGACTGACTCATCACTAATTCTCCTACTTCCCATTGACATAGAGATTTGGAATTTGGTACATAGATAGAGTGTACCATAAATAAAAAAGTGCGGCCATTTTGATTTCAATATGAGTCCGCCATCTTGAGTTATAGCTGTCATCTTGGATTTATTCATCAGTAATTCTCCTACTTCCCATTGACATAGAGATCTGAAATTTGGTACATAGATAGAGTGTACCATAAATAGAAAAGTGTGGGCGTTTTCATTTCGATATATGGCCGCCATATTGAATTACAAACGCCATCTTGGATTTAATAACTCTCTATTATCTCAGCTTCCAGTGGACCTAGAGATTTTAAATTTGGTGCATGGACTTATGGTACCGAAAGAAGAAAATTAAAGACACTTTCACTTCAACATATGGCCGTCATCTTGGATTTGATCAGATACTATTATCTTTGCTTCCAGTGGATTTAAAGATCTTAAATTTGGTACATAGACTCATTGCGTAACTAAAATTGAAAATTGAAGGAAGAATTAAATAGAATAATTGAAAATTCATAAAAAAAAANTAAATCAGTCTTTCTCAAGAATTTTCTCAACAGTCCTTTTCAGTACTTTCTATAGCTAACGTGATATTTTACAGCATGTATGTTTTTGTCAACATTAAAAAGAAATATAAGATCAATTTTAATGCTTCATTTTAGGGTGCCTCGACGTGGCAGCGGCCGCTCGGGGGTTGACGAGCGAAGCGAGTAGGGGGCGGAGCCCCCTAGTTGTTTTAATTATTATTTACACACAGCGCCAACTTCTAGACGGATAAGATGCGCGAAGCGCACGGCTTGTTTTTAATAATTTTGATTTATAACATTTGTAGCTTGAAAATTGTATGAAACTTTTTTTTTTAATTAACTCCTAAGTAGGTCATCTTTAAGGAATCATAAACTGCGTCTGTCTACGTTAATTGAAATTTGTGTAAGATAGCAAATAAGTGATTATGGCCTTATAAAGATTTGATACAATGAAATAGTTTAAATTTAGGTGGAGAGACAATTTTTATATTATTCCTCTTATAGCCACTGCAGACACTATTTATTGTATGATCCCATACAAATATTTTACACTGTGACTTCAAAATCAAAAGTAAAAGGCTTACTGATAAGAATCAACAAAACGTCAAAACAGATTTGTTTGATAAGCAATATAAAGTTTAGACTCACCAGCAGGCAAATAAAACTTAGAGACTAAACATCTGTTAATGATATAAGTGAAATGATATTATGACTAATAAATGCGGAATCAAACTATAATGTAACGATAACATTATTATAAAAATCCAACAGCTTTGGATCTTATAAATAGATAAGAAGGAATGAAAATGTTTCTCACTATTACCTCGATAGTGATGCCGTGACGTAGTTAGTATCACAGGTTAAAAATGTTTGATACACATCACATATATACAAAATTTACTTCAGGGAAAATACACACTTTAATTTAAAGTTTGATATTTAATTAAACCCACTAAAATCCTAAAAATCAATTTAGAAGGGTATAAAGTATAGCAACAATGTTCAATGTTTGAAGCATGGGTGCCAAACTAATACTGAAGATAAGATGATTTAGATTGGAAATACATGACTAGACTGAGGCTGGCCCTTAAACTTAATAAAGGGCAGAAAACTTTATAAGACTCTCTCAGGAAGAATTTCTCAGTAAACTGTTATACTGATTTATTAGAGTGCCATTTTGTAGTTAACTGGCTCTAACAATAACCACAATATGTTGCAAGAGGAAATCAACTAAAAGCCCCCTAGTTGTTTTAAAATTATTATTTACACACAGCGCCAACTTCTAGACGGATAAGATGCGCGAAGCGCACGGCTTGTTTTTAATAATTTTGATTTATAACATTTGTAGCTTGAAAATTGTATGAAACTTTTTTTTTTAATTAACTCCTAAGTAGGTCATCTTTAAGGAATCATAAACTGCGTCTGTCTACGTTAATTGAAATTTGTGTAAGATAGCAAATAAGTGATTATGGCCTTATAAAGATTTGATACAATGAAATAGTTTAAATTTAGGTGGAGAGACAATTTTTATATTATTCCTCTTATAGCCACTGCAGACACTATTTATTGTATGATCCCATACAAATATTTTACACTGTGACTTCAAAATCAAAAGTATAAGGCTTACTGATAAGAATCAACAAAACGTCAAAACAGATTTGTTTGATAAGCAATATAAAGTTTTGACTCACCAGCAGGCAAATAAAACTTAGAGACTAAACATCTGTTAATGATATAAGTGAAATGATATTATGACTAATAAATGCGGAATCAAACTATAATGTAACGATAACATTATTATAAAAATCCAACAGCTTTGGATCTTATAAATAGATAAGAAGGAATGAAAATGTTTCTCACTATTACCTCGATAGTGATGCCGTGACGTAGTTAGTATCACAGGTTAAAAATGTTTGATACACATCACATATATACAAAATTTACTTCAGGGAAAATACACACTTTAATTAAAAGTTTGATATTTAATTAAACCCACTAAAATCCTAAAAATCAATTTAGAAGGGTATAAAGTATAGCAACAATGTTCAATGTTTGAAGCATGGGTGCCAAACTAATACTGAAGATAAGATGATTTAGATTGGAAATACATGACTAGACTGAGGCTGGCCCTTAAACTTAATAAAGGGCAGAAAACTTTATAAGACTCTCTCAGGAAGAATTTCTCAGGAAAATGTTATACTGGTTTATTAGAGTGCCATTTTGTAGTTAACTGGCTCTAACAATAACCACAATATGTTGCAAGAGGAAATCAACTAAAAGCTAGAAGCAAATTTCCTTCCAAAGCTATTAAGAAAAAAAGTTACAAATGAAGTTGCCCTAAGTATCCTTAAATTACCTTTTATACCATTTAAATACAAGTAATGGAAGTGATGGAAGATAGTCTGCCAATTAGTGTGACACATAGCTTCATCGCGTCTTATTTCGTATTCTTTAATGATTTTATGCATTTACAACCTAATATTGTCAAATTTGATTAAGTTTCCCCCTGTTTTTTTAAATCTGCCAAAATTGTTTTGATTTTTTACATTAATTAAAGTATTCATTTAGTAAAATTTAAAGAACGCAGACGGTTGAAATTAACCTAGAGCTATCTGCGGGCTACTTTTGATAAACCATCCAAATTTAATAAAAATTGGATGAGTACTTTTGAAGATAAAAGAGAAACGAATAGCTGCAGAAGGAAAAAACTTGTGTGGGACCAAAAGTAACAATAGGCTAATTACGAAATACGAGCCAAATTTAATTAAAATCGAACGAATGATTTTTTAAGGTATATGTTTGTTCTCAAAAATTCAGCGTCAGGCATAAAGACAAGGAACCAAAAATGCTCCCTGATGTCTGAAAAGCATTTCTCTCGTGGAATTTTTTAAATCGGCGACATAGAAATTATGTTGCTTTTCAAAACGATCACATGGCTTCCGTTACCTTCGGAAAGCTTGGAAGAAAAATGACTATTTTCACCTTATTTTTTAACAAAAATCCCGCTAACGATGCCGTGGCTAAATGACTTTATGAGCAATGCTTTACTTTTCTAAATGTGTGTAATATTTCAATGGAGTATCTGAGTATGTAGTTTCTCAATTTATGTATCTATATAGCCATTGTAAAACTACATTGCCCTCTATATTGCTTATAATATGTATTGTGTAGTTGCAATTTTCAAATATCAAATATTATTTAGTTGAGGAAAGTTTTTATTTCATAAAAATATTCCGTCAGTATGACTGTCGACGTGTATAGGTATATTGTATATACATAATCAATTCCGTAAAGTTTAATAGGAAAATAACCGTAAAACGTTTAAAGAATATGATTAATCAAATGAAACAAAAAACAATAATAATAAACTTTTAAATATTTCAAGGAATTTATTGAATTTTGATTAAAAACAATTTCGTTGTCTTAAAGAATGCGAGCATTTCCATCTCGAGTTTGCAAAAATGTCAGCATATTGATAAAATAATTTAAGACTGCAGTGCAGGGTTATATTTTAAAAAGTCTACCATAAACAATACACTATCGGTATATATAATCTACGTACTTATTTAATTTTATTGATTACTACGATATTTCAACTACAGGGCACGCCAGAGGAAACATGCTTTTAGGATGGCTGCGGTTGGGGGTTGATGTGTTGTGGTGTTCAGAAGGATTGGCAATTTTAGCAGCGATAGAGACCTAGTCTTGGAACGTGAAACACCACAGGCATGTTCGCTTTACGCCTTTATATTTGATACAGACACAGAGTGATTACCGGAATCCCTTCAATACCTTCGCTTCGCGACATCGAAATTTGATTGATCGTTACACGATATTAAGGGGGGCGAGCAATTTTCTCTTCATGTTCTATTCAGAGTGAATAAAATGTTTTAGACATAGCTCTAAAACACATTATTAAAATAAAATCAAAAATAAAAGAGGAAGCTGCGTGATAACAGTGTATTGATAAGAGGGTCATGCCTGGCACTCATCAACCCTTCCTTATCAACTTTCTACTGACAGAGCTGTTAAACATTCAACATTAAACACAGCCGAGGTCACAACTAATGACAATAAAATATAAATTAATAATAAATGAAATCCCCGTACAACAGTTCGACAAAAGATAACAATATTATATTGAAAATAAAGAATGAGAATAGATTAATTAATATGTACAATGTAAAAGCAGTAGTTCAGTGTGCCAGTAACCTCGACTAAATTAACAGATCAACTGTCTAGATGTGAAAATTAAGGCTATTTAGTATCATTATACGTCAGAGGCTAATGCCTCTGCCATAGTAAGATCGAACGATACCAGCATCTAAACACATAATCATTAATGGCTAATCGCCAAAAAAATGTATGTTGGTATCAATAAACTCCCCTTAATGCATCAAACTGATAACTTAAATATTTGACATCAAAAATCAAACAGCTCTATACGACTATATTTGTCTACTACAATATCGTCGTTGTACACGCGGACAAACAGAAGATGACTCAGGCATTATCGCAAGTCGCAAGGAGAATTCTACCATGAAAACGTTATATAGCACTAGCTGGATTCCTGTGCTCCGCTCTTCGCTACAGAGTGTATTATTTTAAAATTGATAGGACAGTAGACTATGAGCGAGAATATCTAAATGTCTCTCATGGACCAAATCTAATTTGCAAAATTGGGTTGAAATTGGAAATGTCTTTTATTAAGAGACGTTTACAAACTAAAGAGAAACCTTTCCAAAATATTAACTTTATAGCTTAAGAAGATCAGTCCAAATTCATCTCTCCTTCCCTTTCACAAACTTCTTTATGACAACTGACAACTTTTAAAATTTAAAGATTCTAGAGCACAGTTACTCGAGAATTTATTATCCGCCATTTCGAATCAAGATGGAGGATCGTAAAATGATACGGTTTTTCAAGGTATAGCAAAATGGAAAAACCCAAACATAGTTTTTACAAAGTTTTCCTACAAAGAGAATTACTTGTGGCCAAATCATTGGCTCCTGGACTCAGAGGAGTATTACTATCAAATATTTATATACTAACTTAAAAGGTTAGCAACTAACCTTTTAATAAGTGTTCTCATAAAAATTATGGTAGCTGTGTGTGATAAGTAAAAGTTTCCACGACATATATATTTCAAAATTTCTAAAGGCAATGCCAAGGTAAATGCCTAGTGGTCGTCCATTTAATTAAATAATAATTAATAGAAAAATACCATTTTTGAAAACTGGTCTTATTTTCAGAAATATGACGCATTTATGTATTCTTCACCTTAATTGTTTCCATGTGCAAAATTTGGGGAAGATTGAAAGACGGGAAGTGGTTCAAGATTGACTATGACTATATATAGAGATAGAGAACAAATGAATTTTTATTTAAATTTATAACCCCCCCCCCCCAAATAGCATTTTAAAGGAACTTTCCACAGTCCACACTACAAGTCACAAGTCCAAAGTACAAGTTCCACTGTCCACTTTCTCCAATGCATACCTTATTGATTGATAACTTTTATAACAATTACCTAAATGAAGTACATAAAAAAATCACTAAACCTACTGCATTAAGAGAATAGTGCAGGGAATGGAGATAAGGAGTAATTATGACTAATTTTATACATTAAATCAGAACACATCGATAATATTATCAGACATTTCAATCAGACACTCTAAGAAATGTAACTATTTAAAAATAGCCACAATAAGATTTCCACATCATGATTAATAGAAATTCCTTTATCGACAAACATCAAAACTTTTGCGATAAAACTAATTACTATTTATGGAATGAAGAAAACACATTGGGTTTATTAATTTATAGTCTAGGGGATAGATAGTTAGATAGAGTACAGAAAACTAATATCAATGTCTAACTAATATCAAGCTAGAATTTTGAGTCTAACTAAATCGTTTAGTGCCTTTTAAGAATATGCGGTCGGCTAAGTTCGTCTGCGGGACATTGCTTGGCAATAGGCAATTGAAAAAAAAACTAAAAAACTTAGTAGACCAAGACTAATAATTAAGTAGATGATAGTTTGTCACTTAATAGATTAAAAGTCAGTGACAAACTACCATCAACTTGATTTTTGACCTACTAAGTTAGTTCTCTGGATCATGAAAATCACGTTGTCCACCATAATGAAATGACGTGAAATGGCCACTCTCCACCGCCTTGTTTTTTTCAAATGGCTATTGCCAAGCTATGACCCGCAGACTAACTTAGCCGACCACATATTCTTAAAAGGCACCAAAAGATTAACATATGCTCAAAATTCTAGCTTGATTTTAGTCACACACTTTTTTGCACGCTATCTCCTGCACTATGATGTAAACAGTTTACCGTGCATCAAACCGCACAATTGATTTCTCCGATAAAGCCCCTAATGATTATTCAATCTCGGCCCTAATTTGAAGGGAAGCCTATAGGGTAGTATACAAGCAAGGGACATCAAAAGAACACTAATTCCAACTAAACTTTCAATATACAATACACATTCGACAGACTAGTGTGGAGAGTAGGATTAACTGACTGGGACGCAGCCTGAGTTCAAAGCGAGTTTATTTAGTTTCAGGAAAGATAACATTTACTTACAAATAGCTACGCCATAAAGGTTGGTAGTAAGTAACACAACAATATTGTCACCACAATTATTTTCTATTATAAACTCACAAAGCGTTTCGACATGCAATTTCATCTTCAGTGTGCATTTATACTAAGTAAGAGTTAATCCTGTACTACTATGCTAACTATTTTACAAACATTTATATTATAACAAACTACAAGGTGGGGGTAGACTAAGGCTGTATGGGTAGAAGGATTAAGGAAGGAACAAGGTCAAGGTAAGGGATATGAACTTGAGACCTATTTTGGAAAACCCAGTAAAGGTAAGAAGGTTCAGGTAACATTTGGTTTTTCAACTGCTTATACCAGCCGTGTATGTTACATGTCAAACCGCGTTTGTGAGTTAATACTTAAAATAATTGTGGTGACAACATTGTTGTGTTACTTTCTAACATCTCTAGTCTAGTGCCACAAAATCTCAGTCAAAACAACTAATTATTTCTTACAAATAGCAAATAAGTATTTTAAGTCTACCTCTTTTTAGGCTTTCTACAATAATTTCACCCTAGTCAAGCGCTTGGACCTTGGACCAAGTCCTGTCAAAAATGAATAGGAGTACGAGGAAATACATATATTGTAGTTTCTTTATAAATATAATGGACATTTTATACAACAATAAATTTAATTTTGTTGCTCTCAGTTATTTAAATAACTTAAACTGAAACCACTTTAACACAACTTTAATATCCAATTACTCTAAAACAGTATTCGGTTGTAGCAAATAAATTAATTCGAGGATTAACAATAAACTTATTAACTTTTAAATTTGCATTAAACATTTTGAATAAAAATACTATTTTGCAGTCTCTATAAGTGTTGTATTAATCTAAAAGACTTCTAGAATGGTACGTAGGGTCTTAAAAGATTAAATATTTAAATAGAAAGAAGAAACCATAAATAACAGGAACCACACATCAGAATTCTGAATAAACTAAGCACTGAAACAGCTGGGGTATCCTGCCAAACTTAGATAAATGAATATTTACTATGAAGCTAGCAAGACCAAGCTAAGCTCTAAAGGCTGGTAGAGACCAAGTCTCTTTAGCGTGTAATGTAACAGGGATTCAAGAGGAGAGTGTTATGCAAATATAGAGTTGCGAATAGTGCACATATACCTTATTAGCCTACCCACTCAGCACCCTGGCATTTGCTTTTCACCCTGAAATGTACACCGCCGGTTAACCTTTTTGAAACCTATATAAAAACACAATGAAGGAATAAACTGTAATTCCTAAGCTTACCTTATTTATATTTATTTGTACAAAACATTTAGTAAAATCAAGCAGTTTTAGTTCTAAAACTGTGAAAAGATGCTCAAGAATTTTAAAAAGTTTCCTCTTTTGATCTATCAATCTATGCTCACTTTGTATATACAGCTATTAAATAGTCTGCCCTAAAAGTCACAAATGTTTGTCTCCTCAAAACATTGAGACTTCTGGGAAAGTTTATTACTTAATATACCGTTATCTTAGTAGTTGATTAGGCTAAAGGGATACGATCATAATACATAATTATATACAGGGTGGGTCAAAAAAAAAAAAACAGCACTTTTTTGAACACTTATAGCTCAGCTTCTGTAGTAGTAGATAGAGATATGGGGTTTGCGGGGTATGAAAACTACATTCTTCTACTTTAAATTCCATATCTATAACTTTAAAAACGATTGGGTGAAACCAACGCAATGACGGTTTGAAATAGGGTCGTTAAAAAAGTCGTTGTCCGGTTAGTAATCTCGTCTGGTACTATACTATTGAGAGAATAAATACCATATGGATAGGA
>KZ651159.1:299042-309364 GCA_001010745.2 Gerris buenoi | reverse complement strand
GAATAAAACATTTTTAAAAAATATATAAACAAAGATCTGCAAATCTATAAGCGAGATTCCGACAAACTTGTGCATTTAACTAAATGCGCATGTCCAGTAATTAGCCACGCCCACCTACTTAACAGAAAAATAGAAAAAATTCTATTTTAGTTGTTTAGTTGCTCGCTAAATTTTAACTTGCAACTTGTTACTAAATTCAGTGTTTACACGCATTAAGTCACTTATAATTTAGTTAAAATTTAGTTAACCACTTAACAACTTAATACGTGTAAATCGGCCTTATGGGCTAAACATGTATAAGACACAACCTTAAAACACATGGAAAAACTTTCCTCTTTATTCTAATGTCAACGGAGAAGTTAAAAATTGCGTTTATAATGTGTTTCCACATCTCCAGCAGTTGGAGTATTAATAAATCAGTCATGGAATTATAATAAAAATGCTACCCCTGAATCATCAAAGGAGCTACTTCATCAAGGACAACTAGTCATTCCATCCAATTCATAACTATACTGTACTGTATAAATTAATACAAGCGAGAAAAGTAAGTATACACCTTGTTGTTTACTTATTAGTATATAAATTATAGTATAATAAAACAATACTTTTCCTACTATAGGTAGTGAGGAAAAGTAAAAAGATACATATACATATATAAATATTGCAAAAACATTTACATAATATTTGGCAAATTTATTCATTCATATTATAGATAACACAATAGACTTAATAGATAGAAAAATAGAATTAATAGTGCAGGTGATGTCCCCAGAAAAACCATGACCTGGTATTAGTATTCTGCAGGTTTCTAGTTTCTAGATATCGAACCTCAACCCCAGAAGGTCATGACTCATCTACAGCAAATTCTATTAGTTTTTACTTTAACATATTTACTATGATGTTAGGTAGAAAAGAATCGATGATCATGAAACTAAATACATTAGTAAATTTAAAAGAATAGAACTGGACGATTTTTAAATGGTTCAGAATTTATGATTTTATAAACTTAACTTACTTGCTGGTTTTAAAACCAGGAATTTATTTCTTCAGTTCAGAAACAATCCGAAAAATTGTATACCTACTAACAATTTAAAACTAACCTAACATTTATTTTAGCATATCTCATAACAAATATATATTATATGTAACAATTATATCAGCCAAGTAGTGTGGCACTGTGGCATGTCTTCCTCGCTTCCTATTTCGTATTAAATTTAAATAAAATTATAATTGTATTTAACAATGGGAGATAGAATTGGTAAGAGCGCTAAACTGGAAATTTAAAGGCCCGTGGTTCGAGTCCCGGCGCTGAGTCTATTTTTCGCTGTATATCTCCAATTGATAAAAATAATTATAATTTGATTTAAATTAAAATTTAAACTTTCCGTAGTATGAAGACTACCAAAACTTAAAAAATTAATAGTATATAATTTAATGATTTTACCTATATTGTAAAATTTATTACCTATAATTAAAATTTAATAATATTTATTACAAAATTTATTTTAGTTTAATGCCCCCTCCCCCCTAAATAAATTAGAAGATTTATAAATGAGAAATAAATTAAAGAAAGTTTATCGTAAACGCTATAGTAAATAAAGATAAACAAAGAGAAATAAAGACGCAATAAAAAGTCCACATGGTTAATATAGAATCAGAAATAAATGGGACGACTTTTACTCAAAGCTATTAAGACATAGGTTAACTATATATACATCGAAGATGAAGCTAATAGTCTAATAGCTAACTACTCAAATGTTACTAGAGGAAACGGGATGTGTCGCTACACTAAAGTTAAATCAAGTATAAAACTATCTAAAGGTAGATTAACATGTTCAACTCTCCGACATTATTCTAATATTCAAACATTTAAATGGCAAACGAATTTTTCAACTAAAGCTGTTTGCTTTATTATTTATTTCACAATTCTAGTTATAATGTTTTTTGCCTTATTAATAATTTTACAGTTTTCAGTTTTGAGTTAAGGAAAAAAAGGTTAATAATATAAAGAAGACTAACGATGCTTTTTTGTTATGTCGGTTTCGCTACAGTAAGTAATGAGGTATTATTGAAGTTAACGAAAATAAGTTAAACTGAAAATAAAACCTTTGGAGCACTGGAATGTTAGAAACGATACAGAGTTGTTCAAAGTATAGGTTAAGAGGATGTAGACAAGTGCAGAATGTTGATTCAAGTTGCACGATAAAGACAGATTGAAGTCAAGTGATCGATACAGGTAAGAGGTGTTAGAAGCTCAGGCCGACACACCGTTAGTTCCAACAGGGTTCGGCGGCAAGCAGGTAACTGACATCGATGAGGATGGAATACAGTTGCAACCGTACCGAACTCCAAGGAGTTGATAGTATCAAGAGAACGCATGCTGTTCCAATCTCATTAGAGATGGAAATATAAACAAAACTTTCGTCACGGCCTGAAGAATAGCAAGGCTGTGCGATCTACGGCACCATGCCCGTTTAGCATAACATGGCACACTGCTAAAGCATATCAACATCGTACCCAAATAAAATAAGGATTTAATTTCTAAATAACCTAGATTTAAATAAATTAACAGGTAACGATAAAAACGATTCGAAGACCATTAAAAATCTCTAGGTACATGATAAACCTTTCCAATATTCTACAATTTTTTTTTATATACAGGGTGTCCCAACTTAAGTCTGCCAAAAAGAAGGGGCGTATACATATAAGGGACCCTTAAAGGAGTCAAAAATGTTATATTAACCCATGTCCTTTCGGGCTTCGTTTTCTAACTAGCGCCATTTTTTAAAAAAAAAATGGGCTAAGCTTATTTTTTTTCACTTAAACAAGTGTATCTCGAGAACAAAGCGGGATAGCCCATTATTTTAGGTATCGTTGAAAACCTAAAAACATTTGCTAAAGGAAATGTTATTATCAACTTTCATTTATGTTTATTCCTTCTAGTTCAAATTTAGCTCCAAATGTCTTTTTTTAAAAAAATCAAAAAAGGAAAGAAATTTTTGACGGTCCATAGTGCTTAAACTAGTTAGTTTTTTTTAAAATGACATTTTGAGCTAAATTTGAACTAGAAGGAATAAACATAAATGAAAGTTGATAATAACATTTCCTTTAGCAAATGTTTTTTTTTAAAAAATCAAAAAAGGAAAGAAATTTTTGACGGTCCATAGTGCTTAAACTAGTTAGTTTTTTTTTAAAATGACATTTTGAGCTAAATTTGAACTAGAAGGAATAAACATAAATGAAAGTTGATAATAACATTTCCTTTAGCAAATGTTTTTAGGTTTCCAACGATACCTAAAATAATGAGCTATCCCGCTTTGTTCTCGAGATACACTTGTTTAAGTGTAAAAAAAAATAAGCTTAGCCCAAAATTTTTAAAAATGGCGCAAGTCAGAAAACGAAGCCCGAAAGGACATAGATTAATATAACATTTTTGACTCCTTTAAGGGTCCCCTATATGCTATATGCCCCTTCTTTTTGGCAGACTTAAGTTGGGACACCCTGTATATATAAAGAGATTTCATATTTGAGGGTCTACCATAATATTCATCATTAATTAATTAACTAATTTACATTAAGTAATTAAGTATTTAACTGTTTCCAAAGTCATACAAAAGTTACGGTATATTTAAAAAAAAGTGTTCTGTTTAATAAAACACACACGTTCAACACATTAGAAGCGACAAATTTTAATAGTAAACATATTAAAACGGTCCTAGAATGTCCCTGATAAAAGACTGGAGTATAAGCGACAAAGTAGAAGGTCAAATGTCCGAACCAGAGAGCTGCAAAAGGAAGAATCAATAAACTCTAACTTTAAGGTACATAGCTCAAGTATGGCATTTAACCTTAAATGTCACAGAAGTCCTTGGACATGGACCTTTGAAACTAAATTTAGTACGTCAACACTAACAGTGTTGTGTGTAACAGTGCAGTTAGTGAAAGGGCTTCCGACTAAGGGGCCCAACACCTTTAGCAAACACTCCCCTTATCAGTCCAACTTGAGAGCCATAGAAACAGGTCACAATATTATCACTGGGGGTTGTTTGGGATTTGACGTAACTTGTTGACCTATGTTCTCCCCACAATGGAGTACTGTATTCAATTCAAGTGTATTTACACTATGAACTCATTCATATTTTATACAACTGCGGGGAAAACCTTATACCATGCCATTTTCTATTACGTGTTTTTCTCCATTATTAATATATGGTATATACTTTAACACTCCTCTTTTACTTTACTTGAAATCAATAATGAGCCTTAGCATGATCTCCGAAAAAAAGACAACAGCTTTTTCTCTGGATTATAAAGAAAATTAGTTCGGGACTCCTTGCTTTCACAAAAAAAATTTAATTTCACAAATTACATTTTTTGGTACTTACTATTTTAGCAACTAAGTAGTTTATTGTATTATACGAGTGTAGTAGAAAGAAAACTATAGATAGTATACTTTTATTTTAGCGTTTATGAAACATTATTTTCACGATTTTGGTAGTACTCATACTACAGAAAGATTAAATTTTAATTTAAATCAAAACATTATTTTATAAATGCAATTTTATCATCACTATAAACCATTGTGTTAACAAAAAAAACCATCTAAGTATAGAAATTCTATGCTGTAGCTAATATTCTTAGAAGGGACTTGCCACTTAGCTAAATTGGTTTTACTCATGAAATGACAATGGACGTTTCATTCCACACTAGAGACATCTGCATGGCTCACCTAAACTAGGATAAAATCATTTAAAAAAGTGTTCCAAAATATTTTTATTTTTGTAATATCTCAAACTTATGAATATTTTTATAGAGAATGTTACCATAAAAACGAGACCATAAACAATTCTCTTTAAGTCAAAGATTTAATTCAATTTTTTTTTTAAAGAAGTCAAATTAATACAAGATTATCTACAGCATACGATCCTACTAAAACGGGGAAAAACTACAAGACGATCCTTTAGTTAAATTTTAATATATTCTTTGCTAAACTAACAATATAATGCCAAAGAATGTTCCAGCAATATGGTATTCTTTTAAATTAATTTGGCCCAAGTTCAAATCGGTTGGAAACATCTCTCTGATCTATTTCTAGAGTTAAATATAATTATATTATTCTATGAATTGTATTGTATTTAACATATTTTTATGACATTCTTTTCTAAATTATAGGCGGAAACAAATTGATGGAAATTTGGTTAAATACATATAAGAAATGGCCAGAGAGAAACGGAATTATAAATCATCAATTATTTAATTAATTAGAAAAATAAAGTCATAGAAACAAAATATCAAAAGGAAAACCCTGTATTCATTTACAAACATTATAGAATTCACATTATAATTGTAACAGACTTGGAAACGAAGAAGAAAAACAATAAAGCTGGAAGCAAAAGGAGAAAAACAAGAGTAGGTATTGGAGAAGTAGGATTCAGAAAAAGAGCTATGATTCTTAAGCCGTGTCCACACTATGTCGACCGACAATGTTGAACGACAATGTCGAACAAGTGTGGACGTGTCTTTAGATTTTTTAAAAATCTAAAGACACGTCCACACTTGTTCAACATCGTCGGTCGACATAGTGTGGACACGGCTTCAGATTTATAGAATCGGAGTTGAAGATATTAAAAAATAAATAAGAAGAACAAAATTAGTGGCACTGGAAAAATGGTAGATTTGCCAGAAGCATATATGATTGAAGGTTTAATTTTGTGAAAAGATAATGAAATAATGTTTTTTACTTGATTTAGTCAACGAAAATGTGCTAAAGGATAAGATAAATCAAGCAAATAGAATATAAAATACGAATTCATGGAAAAAAAGGAATACATTAACTACAAACAGTAGTCAAAAGCAAAAGTGCAGCATAGAAGACATTATAAGGCTACTAGGCAATAGAAGATGAGCAATTTCGCAGGTGACAATAATTGAAGAACAATGAAGCTGAGTCAACAGTGTGGAAGGAGAAGAGGAAGATAACTATAGGTACTGTAGGCAGCAGCAGATGCTTTGGGAGCAAATATTGATCTAAGAGGAAAGCAGTAGTAAAGACAGTTCAAAACAAAAGCAGGAAAGAAAGGGGCAACAGAAGGACAGAAAGGGCAACAGCAGGAAAGAGAGGGGCAAGAGCAGAAAAACGATTAAACTAAGTCAGAAGAACTTCGTAGAAGGCAAGAGCAGAAAAACACAGAAGCTAGGTGCAATAGTAACGAATAACAGGGTTGTAGGTGACAGCAAAAGACTAATGGAGCAGGAGGCGACCGTGTAAGAAAAATAGAGATGGAGGCAGTAAAAAACAATTAGAAGCGGAGTATCAAGGACAGAAGAGGAAATCAGGCTAAGTGCCTTTCCATTGCCGCCTCCCTCTTATACTCTTAGGTTTCCTATACTCTACACTTGCACTGCCCCCTTATCTTCAACCCCGGAGTCCTCTCAACTGGTAATGGAGCTCAACTGCTACTCCAACAGGACCCTTTAGTACCGGCACAAACTTGCTTCACTCAAACAAGCAACCACTCAGCTTTTGACGAAATGGTCGCTAAAACCCCTCTCTCAACAAGAAAATAATTCATCTTCTTTGAGAACTTTTCCTTACCATAAATATCAATATAAAATCTATTCTTTATAACTTTTATCTTTAATATTACTTTACAGAGTTATAACGTGTTAGACAGAACACGTTATAACTTTATACACACTTTAAAGCACTTAATTTTTAAGTTATTAATGTAAAAAATGTTAACCAATATCCTAAATGGACTTTCAAGGGTGGGGAAAATGATATCTATTATTTTCTAGACTTGATTAAAAATAAAAAGAGGCCATGTTTAGCCTCTACATTTTACAAGAGTGGGACTGGATAAGTGGCAAATGCTGTCTTAGATTAAACGCCAAATGTAATTAAAATTCTGCTTATAGTACACGTAGCTTCCTCACGTCCTAGTATAAGACAATTATTTTTAAGCAATATTAAATTTTAAATATATACTGGTATATATTTTAATTATAAATGAAATACTGGTAAATTATATTAATTAGATACTATAGGACATAATCTTATTAATGCTAAACTTAAAAAGAAAAATGTAGATATCCTATAGTTTAAAATGTGTAGAGGAAGGGTGTAACGCGGAACATACAGGTCGTTCAGGAAGAGCACTAGAGAAGAGGTGGGCGGACCATTTTGGAGCGGTGGAGAAATCAAGAAAATTTGAATTTGAAGAAGATAAGTTAAAATCTGATTTAAGGCCCCCGCAGACGGCCGACTTTTTGTCGGCCAACAAAAAGTCGGTAGGAGACGGTGCGAATAGAAACAATAGAAACAGGTGGCACACGGCCGACAAAAAATTGGTCCGACTATACCTGTTTCTATCGTTTCTATTCGTCCGTTTCCTACTGACTTTTAGTCGGCCGACAAAAATTCGGTCGTCTGCGGGGGCCTTTAAATGTGTTAAAATCTCTAGAAATCCATCTCTCTAGTGAGAATCCGTCTACCGAAACTCTTAATGTGCAAGTAGAAGTAGTTAGATCTCCTATTTATTTTTTTATTTTTTATTTTTTTTCGAAATACGTGTAGTATTTTAATTTAATTATTTAAAGCTATTCTGTGATTAAAGAACTAAAGTCTTTTTTCCCTATTATTATTTTAAAATGTGGGAGTTCTATCAAGTAGCAAGTGATACCAAAAATAAGTTGAGCAGTATTTAATTTACCCAGATTGTATGAATTAGTATGGGACATTCTGTCGGCTACTTCGAAAAACCATCCACATTTTATTAATTAATCGGACAAATAGGTACAAAATGAGGTAGAAAAAATTATTACCCACCAAAAAAGTAGTTTTTTTCTAAATGATAAAGATACCCGCAAACCGGAACTTAATATCTCAAATATAAACGCAGATAATATTATGCAATTAAGCCATTTCCGAACTTTTGGATGACCCTGTATATTGTATATATATTTAAAATATATATAATTAAATGATGATGTCTATACCTGGACATCATCAGACCTTTATCTGAGTAATAATGGTGGTGAATTAAGTATTAATATCAGACTCCATTTAATAATCACAGATATGCAGTAGGGCAGTAACCTTCTAATTAAATTATTCACCCGTTACTCAACTCAAATAATTGTATTAGAAGCTTACTCCCCCGAGCATATCTGTGATTGTTATATGGAAACTCAAAATCAATACTTATTCACCACCATTATTACTCAGATAAAGGCCTGATAATGCCCAGGTCATGAATATGACCTGAATATGGCCGAAAAATTTGCATCTAATATAAATATGATTTAAAAATATCAGTTTTTAATGACCATCCCTAGCAGCCCAAGAAGAAAAAGGGGGAAAAATAATAAATCAAGAAATTAACCGAAGAATACTTATTTTTATTTTTTATTTATTTATTATTTTTTTTTTTTAAGAAGTCTGTCTGTAGTTTGTGCAGAAGTATGGGCCTTGAGTTCAATTAAATTTGGTATACCTGATCAGAAAAATCATACCCCGAGGTGAAAACGATAAATGAATAAAAACTCTGAAAAACCAAGAAAAAAAATTGCTCGAACATGGTTCCGACTATTTTAATTTAAAAGTTCTCAAATGCAGAAATATAAATACGAATTTAACCATGTAAGTCGTTTTACCAGAATCAATGAAAAACCTAAAAAAAAAAACTCGAAGGGTGAGAGGTCTGGTTCTTATAAGTTATTTTAAGATAAATTTTGTAAAATGTTCAAAACTAATTATATGTAATCACGAAAACTTGGAAAAATATATACAAATGGAAACACAGGTCCTATTATTTATGTACTTAATATGAAAATTTATTTCGAATTGTATCGAGTAGATTTTTATAGAATAATATTTTTCTCTATAAATGTTTTCCATTATCGGATTATTAAATTTATTTTTCTTTTACTAAATACTGTAATGCTTGAATTTTACATTCCAACAAATTTATCAACTCTCTGTGAAGTGTTTTAGTTGATAATAGGCTTTTTAGGATTTATATGTTTCACATTAATCTCTGAATCATAAATGGGGAAAACATACCTAGGTTTTTAATTATAAAGTGTAGATTTTTTTAAAATTATTTATGAGCTTACTGAAAATGCGTATGCATTGTGATCATTGAGACGAACATAATTTTGTTATAATTTAGATCGGCCGGTCTGAAAACATTTTAAATTATTCTCAGTCTTTCCTATTCTTGGAATTCAGATTTTGCTTGAAAACGACATGAACTCATTCAAAAGTATTTACAAGCATTGATTTAGCATAATCAAATATTTAGTTTAAAAATAAAATAAAAAATAAATAAAATAATAAAGCATTACATAACTTTTTCTGCATAGACCACACATTTTTTTTATATATACTCACGGCAGAAAAATTAAGCATTAAACTGTTTTTAGGCTGGAGAGTACTATTTTACTGATTTATCATTCAAATGTTAAAAAAGGAAAAGTACAGTGTTCACCAGTGCCTGTCATAAAATCTGTTCTTGCTTGTGTTCAGTTATTTTAATTTAGTTTTATACTTGTTTTATTACAAAGCAAATATGTTTATCTAAGCTTCCTTTTTTTTATCTAAATAGCGTGAGTAGATAAAATATTGTATGCAACAAGGCAGCAAGGAAACATTTCTGCCTTGTGTATTCATTGCCTGCTTCGGCTTCACCACGCCGCGGCGCGGCATTTAATTTTCATAGCCAGTCCTCGCCTCCGGCTCGGAGGTTAACTTAACCACTTGTCAGTAAAATTCTACTTAACTGTCTACTTTCATAAATAACAAATTATTTGAAATAAGGGTAAATTTAGATTAATATCCATTAAAATGTCAAAAATTAAATTATTGTGCCGTAACTAAGTTGTAAGGCAATTTTAAGGCAAAAATATTATAGACGGCTGAACTAAGTCAAGCATTCAAGATTCTCTTTCTTACTGTAATTTAAATATGAGTGTAATCCTTCTTTGCCAAATAAAAGTTTAGGCAAGAGTCTAGTTCAGGGGTGGCCAACCCGCGGCCCGCCTAGAACATTTTTCTGGCCCGCGAGGTTTATCATACTTTAAAAAAAAATAAGTTTATTTTATATAAATATAATGGCCAAAGTAGTGAAAGTCAATGTACTTATTTAAAAAAAATACATTATTTGTCAATATTTTCAAATAAACAGATGAGAAAAAATTAACTTTGATTTTAAAATAATATTCTTGGTAATATTATGACAGATATTGCCTGTTTTATTTGTGACTTTACAGTAGTAATTTAGCAGATTAATCAAATTATATTCTGCGAAATCCTTGTTTGG
>KZ651159.1:274525-298411 GCA_001010745.2 Gerris buenoi | reverse complement strand
AAAAAAAAAAAAAAAATCTCTATAGTGGGTCAAAATCTAATATGGGGATATATAATTTTATATGCGGCCCGCGAAGTTATGATGCATTTCCGAAGTGGCCCGCAAGATTATTTGGGTTGGCCACCCCTGAGTCTAGTTAAAAAACGTAGTGTATGAAGAATAAGTTTCTTGGAAGTGATTAAAATTTAGAATAATAATTAGGGTCACTCCAGGTGAAATGCAGAAATCAATTTTATTTCTAAAAAAAGTTGATATCCCACAACAATATATTTATATTTTTTTTAACTAAATATTTTTGATAATGTAGAAGCGATTCTTGTAAATACCTATGAATTAATACACGCCGTTTTTTTTTAAAAAAACTAGTTTCCAAGACAAGGAAAGATAAATATATACATTAGGCTAGGAGAGACACAACGAAAATAGACTGCCAATTAGTGTGGCACATAGCTTCCTCGTATCCTATCATGTAGGTACTTTATTGTTATATTAACATTAACGTTGTATTACTTAATTGATATATTATCTATTGTGTAAGATTTATTAACAGTTTCATAGGGGTGTCCGCTGTAGGTTTTACTAAAAAATTGTATTTGAAAAAAATGTTTGCCTCTTTTTCCGTTTCCGAAAAAAATGTTTGATTTTTTTCCCGACAAAAATTATAATTTTAAATTTGAAGTTCACGTTTACGCGAACGATGCGCGTGAATGCTTGAATGGATAACGTTGTCCAACGAACTCGTCCGGGCATTGGTAAAATGAACATGTCTACCAAATTTCATCAAAATCGGTCGACATTTACTCAAGTTATCGTCGCACGTTTCATGATTCGCGGACAAAGACTGACAGACAGACAAATGGAACCAAAAATGTTCCCTGATGTCTTAAACGGATTTCTGTCTTGGAATTTTTAAAATCGGAGGACAAAAACTTTTTTGTTCACAAAAGTGAACAAAATGCTTCCGTTACCTGGGTTCATCTCGGAAACAATTTATTAGAATGAATCAGTTTGTCTACATTTAAAATTATTTTACTAAATGAAAAAGAGAACTCCCGTCTTTATCCAGACAATCTAACACTGAAGAGGTAGAAAAGGAAGTGTTTAAAACTAACAAGAAAGAAATAGAACCATGTGAAGTAAATAAGTCGTCATTAATAAATTTTTAAAAAATAACAGCTTTCCCAGCTACGATTTCACTTATACGATTCTAGTACTTATTCATATAATAATTCACCATAATTGGAAGCATACATTGTTGCAAGAAAAAAATCATTATAATTTAAGTTTAAAAATAAAAAATGCTTTTATAGCGTATGGAGAAGTGTATAATGTGCATGCTTACACCTATATTCGTATTCGACTGAAAAGTCACGTATAGTCAAAGGACTAAAATTGAATATAAAATTTTTTAACGGCTAAGAGAATTGGACGTCCTAACTAAGTCACGGATTCTTTTCTCTCTTCTTATCGCCACTTCACACATTTACAAGATATGATCATCATGAAGCATGTCACCTGGAATTCGAACTATCCCCTGGAACATTGATAATAGTGACCTTGGTTTCAGGAGAGATTATGTGTTGGTCCTCCCAACTAAATTGGTTGAGTCGAGTGGTTTCGGCTACACCAATCCCGAGGTTAATAATAATTATAAGAAGTTCTTGACAGTTTAACGGGAAAATGATAAAACCAGACTAAAAATAGAACTCTTGGAATAGGAAATATTTTGTTATTATATATATATATATNTAACAAAGGTATACCTTGCACCAACACATGCCAACTAGCAGGCACTTGACGATGTGGGAGTAACGACGAAGAATTTATGTGATATTTATTGAGTTGCTAGAAGCCCCTTGGCCGAATTTACCCTAAACTCTTAAAGACATATATATATATATTCAACGAAAGAAATCCCTATTTCATAACTTAAACAATCGAGACATAATTCGTTCGCTATGCAACAACGAATACCATTATACGATAATTATAATTTTACTACTATTGCAGTTAACAGTAATACGATAATTATACCACAGTACCATTGGTATAAATAAAGCGGAGACAGCTTTTCTGCTATTGACATGTGCCATATTGAATTTTGTTACACAACCTATAGAGTATTCTGTAATTTTAAAATTTAAGTCCAAGTTGAAATATTTTCTTCTTTTGTTATAAGTTATAACACAGAGATTCTTGGCATCGTATATCATCCGGTATAACTAACAATGAGGAAAAATGTAATAATTCATAAGGGAGGATTGAAAATTGAAAATAATCATAATAAAACTAAGAATACAGCGAAATTATTTTAGTATGTTAATTTGTAAAAAGTAATCTCTTCTATAAAATAAATATTAACTATTTTAATTACTACTTTCTTAGACTCGGAGTGCTTATAATATAAATATGTACATGTACATGGTTATAATGGAAAACTTTTCGAAACTATCCTTGTTTTTTTGTGAATCTGTTAATGGGACAGCACACTATAATATAAATTGCATTTTTACGACTGTAAAAACAATGAAATTAAGAAGTATATATGCATATTATGATAAAATTTACGATGGAAATAAAACAATAAAAGCAATTAAATGTTGAAGGGACTTACAATTATAAATCGAATTAAAAATAATTAAGTCATTATAAGAAATAAAATTGATATGATGTATCGTTTATCCCAGATTAACCAACGCCATATAATGTTCAATACTCTACTACTGACTCGAGATGACCAGATACTTATAACACGGATATATTTGTATATGCATGTATATTGTATATGTTTAAAAAAGATATATATGCACTTATGAAAGTCGCCGCTTATCTTTCTACTATTTGCATTTTGTTTTAAACGGTAAGTGTGTATATATATAATAGATAAAAAATATATAAATAGATATATAAAGGTAATACGTGTTTGCACCATAACACTTGAAAGATGTAGACTTAGATAAGAATATAACAACTGGAATGTCACTTATGAAAGACGTGAGTTGAGCTAAAATGCAATATTACTATTTCGTTTCGATTAAAATTACTCATGCTTCATGCTAAATAAAATTGATCATTAACAAAGATCCATGAAAACGACAGCGACTGCACTGCAAATAGAATTTTATAAACGAAATACGTCGAGATTGTATAAAGATGTTTATTTATTTTTTTCACTTTTTTTAGGTTTATGAAGGGCAAGGGCCCACAAATTTGGAGCTAAAATTATTTCCTCGATTTCTCAGGGTATGAATTTTCTGATCATTAGTGCCAAAGTTAATCAAAATCGACCGAGAAGTTTAAGCTGTAAAACCACACTTTTTTTTCTTCACAATCTTTAGACTCAGGGTAAGGACCTCTAAGTAAATCCATCAAAATCTTAAAATCGATCTTTTGCACGATCACGATATTTCTCTATAACTGTAGATACGTATATGAGAAGGAAAATAATTTGTTTTCCTCTAAATTTTACAGTTTTTAAATAAATATAACAAATTTACTGCCATATCAAATTCATTTTCAAATTGTTTCTACAAACTTAACTGTAAAATAACAGAATCGATCCGTGAAAATATCAAAATAATTAATATTTAATACAAATCGCTTTCGAAGTATTGATATAGTCCAGGAGATAGCGTACAAAAAATTGTCTGGCTAACATCAAGCTAGGTTTTTGTGTAAAAGTGAATATCTTTTAGTGTATTTTAAGAATAATATGTAAGCTGTCGGCTAAGTTCGTCTACTTAGCCAGTCATAGCTTGATAATAGGCCTTTGAAAAAAACAAACCGGTGGAGACCGCCATGTCCCGCCAATATTATGGTGGAATATGTGATTTTCGTGATCCTGAGTATAAACTATGTTAGTAGAGCGAAAATCAAGATGATGTTAGTTTGATAGGTGATCACTTTGTTTAGAGGAATATTTGAATAACTAACCTATCAAGGAACAAACTAATATCAACTTGATTTTCTGTCTACTAACTAATTTTATAATCAGGTTCATGAAAATCACATCGTCCACTGTAATTGGCGGGACACGGACGCTCTCCACCGATTTGTTTGTTTTTTTCAAAAGCCTATTATCAAGCTATGACCCGTAGACAAACTTAGCCGACCGCATATTCTTAAAAGGTACTAAAAGAATAAATTTTACACAGAAGTCTAGCTTTATGTTAGTCAGACAATTTTTTGCACGCTATCTCCTGGACTATTATAAGTGAAACGATAATTAACAAATGTATAAAGCATTAAACATATTAGAAGGTGGAAGATATAGGAGTGAGGTTGTCAGGAAATTTTATTTATGAGAAGTAGTTAAAACAGATGCATAGTTGTCGGTGTAGTCATTGAAAGGAATCTCCAGGTACATGATGACTTCCCGTAAAGGGCAATAGTAATTCAAATTCAGGTTGAAGACTGTTCTAGTATAATAATTAATACCCACACCTAATATACATAATGACTACTAACTAGCCTCTACAAGGAATCTATTAAACTATATCAATAAATCAAAAGGTTAAACTCAAAACTTGATAATGGGAACGGCTTAAATCTATATCTTATTAGGAACTTATTTGTATATTGTGACGACCAAGTTACAGACATAAGTAATTTACATCTTTTGCAATTAGAACTATTACATTTTTTTTTAAATAATTCAATACAGAATGTTATTATTATTATTATTTTTTTGTTTTTGTCCGAATGATAACTAGACATGACTATCTACAGAACCACCTTTGTACCGAATCTTAGTTTTAAAATCTAAAACCTGTTCAAAATTTTAACAAAGGTATACCTTGCACCAACACATGCCAACTAGCAGGCACTTGACGATGTGGGAGTAACGACGAAGAATTTATGTGATATTTATTGAGTTGCTAGAAGCCCCTTGGCCGAATTTACCCTAAACTCTTAAAGACCAAGGTAATACGATAGAAAAAAAATAGTTTGCCAATTAGTGTGGCACATAGCATCCTCGAGTCCTATTTCGTTTAATTAACGATTTTATGCTTTTACAACCCAATATTATCAAATTTATTTAATTTCTCACGTTTTTTAAATCTTTTAAAATTGTTTTATAATAGTATCAATTCAGCATAATTTAAAGAGCGCAGACGATTGAAATTAATCTGCAGACTACTTTTGAAAATATAGGAGGAACTAAATGACTATATGTATTTTGGATTTCTGCCTTGAAAGTTTTGAAATCAGATAAAAAAATAATACGTTCTTCACGATCGTAGCTCAGAAGTAAAATGTATATATGTATGTAATAGTAATTATAATATATACATATTGCTACTTCAATTATAAGCCGCGCTATTTTGATCTTCAAGTTAATTTTATTAAAATGATTAAGTTAATAAGAAACGCCTAATTTTCTATCAATCATTAACTTTAGTTTGAACTGATCAAGCTAAAAGAATATACAATTCATAACACGTTTTGTAACGAGAACGTTTAGAATGAAGTCTATTAACATTATATACTGACAAAAAAAAGTAATACTATAACTGAAGCAATCTATTCGAATTAACACATTAATGTTAGATAAGATGCTATATCCAATTTCGGAAAGCAAAGCGAAAAAAAAAGAGAATAAATTTCACAATCTTTTACAATACTTTCACCTTTAGACAAGGTCTTCGAAACAAACAGAATATGCTAACCTCCTTTTTATTAAAGAGTAACAACTAAAAGGAGTTATATAATAAAACGACGGTTTGAATAAATTTATTGTGAAAATAAAAAAATAAAAATACATTGACCAAAAAAGAGGGAAAAGAGTGTTGTAGCAGGGAAATATACTAAAACGAGTTGCCTTTTCTAGGGCATCGATCTATGATGACGTCACGGGCAAGGGGCATTTAGCACCCTCCGGCTAAATCTTTATAATGAATCCTTTAAAACTTCTAACAAAAAAAACGACCTTTCAGAACAATGTCATTGTTAAATGTATATATACGTACCTATGATAAAAAAAATTGTATTCGATTAATTTTTATTTTTATTTATTATTATGAAATCTCGGCAGATTAATTTGTAACTACAATTAAGACGATTTATTTATAATTTGTTTAATAAAATGTAAAATGACATTGAAAAAAGTCTATAAAGAACAATAATTAGAGGTAATTAATATTATTTTTTTTTAGTTGTTTAAATTCGTAATTTTTTAATAACTGGTGATTCACACGAAATGTCAAATTAAATAATACCATTATACCAGCCACGAATCAAAAAATATTTGGTTTTGAACTATAAAACACTTAGTAGAAAGGCAAATAATTAAATTTGATAAGTAACTATTATATGATTACTTCTGGAAAAAAATTATTACCAAACGAAAAACATATTAATACATACGTATTACCGTTTACCGTCAATTAATGATTAACCAATAAATAATTTAAGTAAACATATTGACACAATTATTTTACATTTAACCTGTAATTTAACAAAATATATTAATCAAGCATATAAATAAATTATAATAAATAATATAGTTATACACAAAATCTAATTAATTAATTTGATATAAAATTCGTAATTAATAATAAAATTATAGGATTACGAGAAATCAATTCATTCAAACTCTGGTAACCTTGCGAAACTGTGTTTTATCAATTTTACAGGTGAGCCAAAAAAACAATTTCGACTTACATCACAAAAAGTTTATACTTGGGAGACAAATTATGATTAGCAAATGAATAATTATCAGCAGTAAAGTCACTAATCTGCAATCACAAGTTAGAGGAACCATATTTAAGTAACTAACATAATCATTAAGAAAATTAGAATACCCCCCAAGTAAACAATAGACGAAATTTGAACTTTAATTTTTTTGTTAACTTTTACTTTTAACTTTTAATAAACAATACGTCGATGCTTATTACCTTTTTATGTGAGATAAACAAAACAAATGACATTAGACGGAGTAGGTAAAATAAAAGTATAGTCATTTTTAAATTAACTGATATAAGATTTAACATGTTTCATTAATCTTATTAATATCAATTAAATAATTATGTTTTCAAATGCAATAGTTGAAAATGTATTTTCCTTTACTTTAATGATTACAATAAATGGTAGAAGCCGATAAAACTATTAGCAGACAGATTGGACCTTAGAATATGGTAAAAAAACAAAAAAATTCTTGTTCAAGAGTTAATTTGTCAGAAAACATTTTGATTTCTTAATGAGATGAAATTAACATAAAAAAATAATAATAAAATAAAATTATTCGTTAACAACTGGAAAAAAATGAATTCAAATTGAATTTTGTTCCAATGTACACTAAGTTCAGCTAAAATAATAGATTAAGAATATGATTCATTCCAAATTCCAACAAGGCAAAAGTTAAATGGTCAAAGATCAAAGAATAACATTTCTTTTAAATTGTCATTTGACGGAGGCTAGATAAGGTTGTTGTTAAAACATGTGATCAAAGAGGAGAACATAGGTTTCAGAGGTCACTAGATCTTCTAATGTAATTTTTTTATCAAAAACAACAGGTAGGTATGTATTTTTTTGGGTACCGAGACAAAGGTTAATCACCGCTCGATAACCTATTGTAGAAGATACGTTCTAAAGAACTTGACACTATTTTAAGTATTGATTATAATCAGGATGTAGTTTTTAGTAATAACTATACAGATTTATTACTCACAATCTAAATGTTTCTTTTTGGGGCCGATTAATTCTTCTGTGGTTGCTTTGCAGACGGATTTTGCCAGCCCTTGGCCGGCTATGCTGTGCCTGGCAGCTAGCAACCTGTCAGTCATAGTCTGCCCGGCCATCTTTACACTCATGATTAATAAAATTAATTTAAAACACCGCACTCAAAAAAAGATGGGACAAAGTGACGGGCCCGTAAAGCCCCGATCTAAGCCTATAGAGGGTAGTAATGTTGCGGGCAAATCAAAACTCCCCTGGTTGGATAAACACTGGACGAACGCAACTCCCGCGACCTCTCACAACACGCCCCCACGGTTCGAAGATGGCGACTAGAGAAACAAGGAATTTGAGCAATCGCACAAGACCAACTCCTAAAACACTAAACTAAAATGCACAACCTGGTTCAACAGCTGATCTACTGATAACAACTTGTAAAAACAAGTTAACTCACTTAAACTTCAACATAAAAATTTCTAAACATTTAATATTTATTTTTAACAATATTTATTCAATTTTCACTCAGTATTTCACGAATAGAATAAAATATTTATAATAATTGATAAAATTTCCAACATTAAATTAATGATAGCAAGGAATGATTTATTATTTATTTTAATATTCAAACCCATAATAATTCAAAATACACCTATAAAAGAAATAATACAAATACATTTAAATAGTTGTTGATGATTTATCATTGCAGTTTTTGATGTTGGCAATTCTGTATTGTAGAACTTCTTCGGGTTATAATAATACATAACCTGAACCTGAGTTGTCTTGTCTACTTATACGAAATGCTTTTTGTCTTTGTCGTGTTTACAATTTAATTTTCAATGGTATTTCCATTTTCACGTTAGTTTTATATAGAGGGTTTTATATTATACTTCCTTATGTTGAAAGATAAAAGTTTAGTGTTGAAAATGTCGTGGTATTTTGATAAGAAGGAGTTGAGGAAGACTCCATCTCTCTTGGACAGTATTGACTTCGAAACCGAGACGAGATATAGGAGAGAAGGTGCTAGATTTATAATAGATACTGGAAGTAAAATGGATTTAGGATATAACACAACGGCAACTGGTGTTGTTTATTTTCATAGATTCTACATGTATCATTCCTTCAAGAGCTTCCCACGATACGTAAGTAATATTGCAGATTGCAGAATAGTTGTAATTTATAAATGATATAATGGGTAAAAACTTCAGACCCTAAAAAAACAAAGTTTTAGTTACCAACTTACTTAAAATACCTACTTTATTTTAGTTATGTTGGGGATGCTTTACTATTATCTCGAGCAAATAGTCACGCTCCTCTGTATGTTACGGTAGTGGTTCTTTTAAATGTTAGAGTACTTTAATAAATAAAAAACTCGAGCCAATGAATGTCAGTTGTTTGAATAAATTCCATTAGAGTGTTCAGAGATCGTTAAATATTATAGGGAAACGGAAGCTCCAATAACAAGAATCACTGAAGGCCCATTGCTGTCCAATAATTTTACATACCAGTTTACAGATTTTATTTGTTTGATACAATTCACTTCTCCTCAAGCATCCACCTTGTTTTGCCCAGAGCAGCTTCCTTGTAAGTTGTCTCTACCATTGCAACTATTTACCCAGCCACAGGGCTGGCCCTAGGAGTTGCGAAGCCCTGGGCACATCTTGGGCGCTAGGTGCAGGGCTCGAGTCATATAGGGTATCACAATCTGCCCAACGCCTACTCCGAAGTTGCTTGCACTTATTCACTAAGTATGAGTAAAATTACAAACTCTGGAAAAGAAATAACACTTTTACAAGTTATTATTAAGTTTATTGGTGGGTTATAAGTTTTAAATATTTATTTAGTTAAAACAGAGTATAAGTTTTTGTTTTTTTTAAATATTTTTATTGTAGTACCTCGATTTGCACTAAGATAAATTAGCCTATATTCGTTGTTAAATATGGGACACTCTTTCAACTCATAGTCATTTAGTTCATTCAACTTATTATTATTATATGAAGCCGAAAATTCTGGAATAGTTCTCAAATTAAATTGTGAGAATCTCTCTCACCTTAGATAGCATGGTGTCATTTATGAGCTAAAAGTAATAAATGTTGTACTTGTAGCACAACATTTAATTTCATATAATTCAACATCATATAATATCCCATGTCAGCTAGGTGGAGACTTACATCATTTAATTTAAAAAGGAGACTATCAAATTAATAGATTTTTACCTGGCAAAGTCAAAACATTTTGTAAGATTTCTTTCTGAAAAATGCACTTATCGAACGATAAGATTAATCTGTTCTTTATGTCTATCTGGTGTATCCAGGATCAGCAAGACCAAACTGAGACAAACTTTCTGTCTCTGGTGCCTCCCAGGTAAGGCCCCGTGCTCTTGACTATGGTCACGCTTAGCGTTCACCCTCAGCCTATTAGTGACATTGCCAACTAGTAACATGCATTAGAAGTCCAATTCCAAAAATTTTGGGAGGTGAACTTTTCCTTAAAAAAATAGTTTAGGGAGGGGGAATCCCAATCCTTATCCTTATGTTCTCATTTAATTATTTACATTAAAGACTCTGGCTGATATATAATTTTATTCTAGGTAACTGCTTGTTGCTGTCTCTTTTTGGCTGGTAAAGTTGAAGAAACTCCCAAGAAGTGTAAAGACATTATCAGAATGGCTAAAAGTTTGTTGCCGCCAGAAAAATTCCTTACTTTTGGAGACGACCCTAAGGTTTGTTTCTTGCTATCTTATATTCATTGCTAAGTAATTACTATTTTTTTTTAAAAAAAATATAGTAGTATGGGTGAATAGGCTCTTGCTGTCTGAGTCGCAACAACATAGATTTTCCTTTAAAGATCTCATTGTTAAGATGCAAGTTTTTTCACTCCCACATCAAGGAGCTTACTCAGGTGATACTGCTTTGTCATGGTAATTTGAGGTAAAACTGAACTAAGGGTTGGATTTAAACTCACTTAAACCAGCCATTCACAGTCCAACTTGTTCATACGACACTCACTCCAACGAGCCATAATGATAAGACAGTTGGACTGTGAGTGGGGTTGGGAACATGTCGTACAACAAGGTTGAGTCAGATTCCCCATGCATCCAACCAGCCCCGCCCTGTGCTGTACGATCAAATTGGCCAATAAATGCCTTTCATTAGTAGTAAAGTAAATATCTGAAGTACAAGTTCCATAGCTGAAGTGGTTAGTTCAATTTGCTCAAATGCATAACATGTTAAATTTTTTTTTAAAGTTTTGGAAGGAAATACTAGATTTTAGATCCTTTAAAACACATTCTTAATCTTAATCCGTTTTTAAATTTCCGAGATTAAATTTACCTTATGAAATATCGTGTCTAATTTTCTTAGGAAATCCACTTTTGCTGTTGTGAATTAAAATATTTTTGTTTAAAGCATTTATAAAAAAAAGATTTACATATATCTTGCTTGATTATTACTCTTGTCCAGTTTAAGATTCAGACACCCCAAGCCATTTTATTTTAGAATAATCCATTATAACTTTATTTATGTTGCCCTCTGACCTGCTTAATTCAGTTCACGGTTTTATGGAATTTTATCAGTTTAGAGAGGTTTTTCTCCATCTTATTACATGTGGTAGTAGTAAGATACTAGTATCAGTTCTAGACGTGTAGGACAAACTAGGCCTTATTTTAACCATTTTTATTATCCATGTAGAGAGTTCCATCTTCTTCACACATGCCTCTGTACATTGTACCACCATATTATCATGGCAAGGGATTGAACCCATGACTCATGACCCCGGGCTGCCCTTGATTCATTATGGGCTGAGCAGGTGTGGTGTGTAATTTTATCCACACAACCACGCTGGCACTCTTATTGCATGTAAGTGGTAGGAAAAATGTATTTCAGCTATTATTTATTAATTTTTGTGCGAACTTTGGTTCTAGGTTATTGATGTTTTCTGTTACAATTAAATTGCGACTTGTTTAAGCTTATTGCCCACTGTGTTCCAGTAGAGGATAGATAAAAAATCCTGATACTCAATTGAAGGCAATGAAAATATTTTAAAAGGTTTTTAGGTATTTTTTAAAAATTTATTTTTGTAGGAGGAAGTGATGACCTTGGAGAGGATCTTACTTCAGACAATTAAGTTTGATCTTCAGGTGGAGCATCCATACTCATTCCTTCTAAAGTACGCTAAATGCCTTAAGGGAGACAAGGTAAATACTGACATTTTGTATATGTTACTTTTAATTTTCTGTGATGTATGCATATGCCTCCTATCAATTTTCTTGTTTAGGACTTCTGATTTTATCCGATCTCTTTTTACAAATAATTTTATCAAAATAATTTTGTCCTACTTATTTTACTTTCTAAGACCATGATAAAAATTGATCAAATCTGAATTGTATTTAAGGTTAAACTACCCAAGATGGTACAGATGGCTTGGACTTTTGTCAACGATAGTCTGTGTACTACACTGTGCCTGCAGTGGGAGCCTGAGATCATAGCGGTGGCTCTCATGTACTTGGCTTGTAAGCTTAACAAGTTTGATGTAGTTGACTGGATTGGAAGAACTACTAAACACCTGCGATGGTGGGACATGTTCATACAAGATGTAACTATGGAACTACTTGAGGGTAAGATATATTTAAATTATTCATATTTTGGACCGAATTATATTTGTTCCCGTACCAATTGAGTTGTTAACACAAGTTGTATAAATTTGTTTGTGGAAAGTCTTATGAACCCTATTTGCTACTACGCCACAGGATAGTGGGTCTGAGGGCTCAACCTAGAACTAAAGATCATCGTCATTTATAATTCAGAAGTGATATTATATTTAATATGAGAGGAAACGTAATAGCTTTTAGGACTTTACAAGACACACTGAATGATTTGTCCATATTTGCAATTGTATGTCCCCTTAGCATGTGCATGCACGTCCCTCTGTCCTCTTGACCCTCAATCCATGAGGTCAGGCCCCTTAGACATGTCTTTGCGCTAACATGATATCTCTGGAACCAAAGATTAAACAGGTTTATGAAAATAGTTGTATAATTTTAGTCTGGTCTGAGTATCCTCTACATTAATCCAATTCATTAAACATTGTGAAGAATGAAATCAGTTTAGTTTGAACTTTGAGTGTAAATGTTATTTTTTCTGAAGGTAAGAAAATTTATAAAGCAAAAATAAAGTAAAATTAGAATTTAAATATTTATCTACTATTGATACGTAATATAAACATTACATCTCTGTTTAGATTCGTAGAAAGTGATTCTTTACACACCTGTATTAATTGCGCATGCGTGTCTCATTGTTTTGAACAATTCCTCTTTTTTTCCACTCTAGTGACGTAAAGAAGAAGAATTCCTCTTTTTTTCCACTCTAGTGACGTAAAGAAGAAGAATTATCAACTTTACACACGATTAGCGAGTTTGTTTACATTTAACATAACTAATTTGATGTTTATTTAATAAAAGTAACTGTTTGTATCGAGTTTTTTTGTGAAAATCAATGAGTGATTTAAGTGATTATGAAGAATATGAGGAGAATAATACGCCTTCCGAAATAATTAATTCGGCACAAAATACAACTAACGAATTGATGTCATCTTTATCAAAAGAGAAATACTGAAATACGAGCTTACATACAGGAAGTTTATTATTTTTTTCTGCATTTATTATTAAAATCTAACAATCGTAGATAAAGTACGGTACGCAACTCGTGCGAAAACGGCATTTTGCATTGCTCGTGTGGTTTTTACTACCCTTGCTATTGCTCGGGTGTAAACTCCACACTCGCTTGCAAAATGCTACTTTCCACACTCGACTAATGTACTATTACTTACTTTTATTCAACTTGCTTTGTTTTTTTGTCTCCACATCTTTTTACCTAAGTTTGACCCACTTCCCAACTGCAGTAGAACCCCAGAAATCTGAACTAATAGGGACCACAGCTTGTTCGGATTTCTAATTTTATTCCAATTATTGGGGTTTCTTCTTTTATTGTTTGTGGTGTAATTCTTAGGCATATTCCTAAGTTCTCACATGAATGCCCTGTATTTCTGGTAAAAAAAAAATACTTAGTAAAGAATGCTTATACATATACGTTAAAATATTGACAAATCCTTTTTCGAAAATTTCATCTATTAACATTCCACAGAAATCTCTTATTACTACTTACCCACTCATTCTTTCATATTCTTCTTACTTTTTTTTGTTCGTATTTTCAGGGTTCTACTGTACCTAGAAAGCTGAAACTTGCATAGATTATGTTAATGAGGAAAAATTTACAGCTATGTGTGGCTGGCAAAACTGGTCAGGCTACATTACATAAAAACCAGAAACATTGCTGGCAATATTTTCTTATGGCACGTCAATATTTTTGTCCAGCCGGTAATATTTCCTGTACAGTATAAAGTCAGCAGAATAGTACCAAAAATGTTGCTTGGCTGCACACAATATTGCCGGGCCATGCAAACTTATTGTCGGAAATATTTCTGTTTTTTTGAGAAATGCAGCCTGGTCATTATTGCCATAAACTTTTTGCTTGTTTACCAGCCCTTTTAGAATGAATATATTTGTTAATTTTTAATCCAATCACTCTGGACAATACCAGCAAAATACTATTTAACAATAATTAAATAAAAAATAAAAGGAAAATTATAAGTCCTTTTTTAACAATATATTGGCCATTTTCACTTTGCATTGTGTGTCCTATACTCCTTCGTGATAGATATTTCTTATATGTCACAAGTTATGATTCAATCTGCTAACATTATTTTTCAGATATTTGTCACCAAGTATTGGATCTGTATGCTGCTCCCCATGGGAAGACAAACCCACCCCACTCACCTCCTCTTACCAGACCAGATGGCCATGTTGTCTCTCCCAATCCTCCAGGTAAGATTTGTTTATGGTTAATTTCTTAAGATGTCATTTATCTTGAATATTAAATTGCCATCATTAGTTTCAACGAAGTTTTTTAACAATTTCATGTGTACAAATGTTTTAACCCCTAAATTAGAAATGGATTATTCAAAACCAATTTAAATAATGCTTATAAATTGAGGTAAGTTCAAGAGCACCCAAGTCCCTAAAATCTTTAAGCACGGTCAGTACCATGATGCTAATGTCAGGGACATTGTATTTTAAATACATTATAGTTTAATCAGTTTTGTCAATTCAAAAATGTGTAGCAACGTTCAGTTTCACAAAGGCAGCAATTTTAAATCTTGAAATGCATAAACTAGTCTCGCATTTCACCATCACTTTTTTATGGAGATTTTGGTGTGATATCAAGCAATAGTTTTATTTCATCACTTATTTGATGCATTTATTGTATACCAATTACAGGAAGGAATTTTAGAGCATAAATTAGAGTCTTTTCTGCATGACAATCAGATGTTCTGCATAACAATTTACTTCACCACAAAACTAGTTCACTTTCAATGATTGATAAAACGTGATATAACTGTTGAATTTTCTAAACACTAAATCATCTTTCAAAAAATATCCCGCTATAATAATATTTTTAAATCCTCATATTTTAAAAGTTCACTTCTTTTTCACTGCTATTGCAGTATAATTAATCCAAAATTAATGTTTCTTCTTTGAGAAGAGACAAAAAGAATATCAGTGGTGTTTCCTCCATCCATGCATGAAGTTAATGAAGCTACTGAAAAATCGGATTTGAAGTTTAAAAGTGGCTCAAGTCGCAGGATTTGAAGTTGGGGCTCGTACAGCTATATTTGTCACATTATTGACACGCCACCTCAACACCTAACAGTTTCAATTGTAAATATTCTTGATGAAGATTTTCCTTTCTTCTACTTTAATAGAAACTCTTTTGGAAGGACAGTTTTTTACTAATTCCCTCAACATTTAAAGAATCTACTTCTTAAGTTAAGATTTACAGAAACATACTTCGATCAATCGGTATTAGGAGTTTTCTCTGACTTAACCTTACCTGCAACTACAAAGTAAAGTGACAGTGTTAGTTCTAACTGATTGTTGAAACTGATAGATTTGCTAAGTAGTTGGAATGTATGGTTACATGATATACCTGGAACCAACTAAGTATCTTGTCATGAGAGTATCAGCACTTTTAAGTCTGAAAAAATTCAGCTTATTTAGTATAAATTGTGAACTCTTCTTCTTTTGATGATTATTTTGTTTATAATGTCTTTTGTTTTGTTTTTTATTTAGAGTTTATTAAAGATGGTGGCAAGAAGGTGAAAGTGGAGGTGGTCTCAGTTGGTAAAGCAGTACCAATGGGTGGAGGTGAAGTTGTGGTACCTAGTAAGGTAGTAGTAGGTACACCACCTCCAGGTCTCTTGGTTGGAAGACCACCGCCTCCTCAAACTCTGGTAGATCCAGTAATTTTCACACAGCCTCCTCCACATGAAGCGGCGTACTTGGGCTACCTTCCACCACCTCCCATGGCCTACCCGCCTGCCTTCTCATATCCTCATCCTCCACTTCCATAGGACAGGCTTGATGGCGAGAAGAAACGCAAACTTGCTCGTGGTTTAAAGCACACCACTTCGGCCAAAATTTCCTGACCAATACCAAGTATCAGTTTAAGTGTTAGTTCTCAAAAGCCTCTTAACTCAAATGCATTGCTTGACAAAAACATTGTAAAATAGAGTTGTTGATTATAAATTCCTGGTGCTTAAGTTTATAAGGCTTTAGTCATCATTATAGCCTAGGTTTTTCAGAAAGATTGAACCTAATAAGGTGAAATTATATTTTTTCTACCACACCTTAGATATTTATAATTTTTTAAAATTGTGATATTGACGTCACTAAACAAAATGGATGTCCAGTTTTATGAAGGCCCAATCTTAATTGATATGAATGCCTCCATTTTAGGTCTGTCTTTACTGGGAAACCTATTATTTTAAGTATGCATTTATTTAATTTTCATATTTCTATATTTCTTTTATTTAACTGATAAATATATATAAAATATTGCAGAAATGAAATATTTGTTAATAAACATATTATATGTCGACAACTTTGTCTTACAAATTTAGATCGTTTCCATGACTTATTCGTAAGTCAGATTTCCCCCTTTCTTCCCATCCACATCTGTAATATATGATAAAAATAAAAAAAAGTCTGATTTCATTCTAACTTGTTGCCATTAACAAAATAAATTACTCAAATTAACAAAATATGAGTATGTATGAATTATTAATGAAATATTTATCAAATCATTTTTTTGTATTTATTTATTATTTATTATTTTTTTTGTTTTTTAGAGATAAATCTTTAATTATTAATAAGCCTAACAGAATTTTAGTGTTTTATCATGCCAATTTTGAATTAAACTAATGACAAATTAAAATAAAACAATTAAAAAAAAAAAAAAAAAGATTATGCATTTAAAACTGGCCTGAAAAATATAAAATTAGAATTTTCATCTCCATTGTCTAACCATATTTTAAAGTGAGATCATAGCGCCAACATCTTATTAATGCCCTTATTATTTTGATTTGAAAGAGGATTTAGCCAATGTGTTCAATCAAGCAATATTTATTCATTTATTAATTGCTCTTTTCGATCTCATAGTTTTGTAAGTTTGCCTGCTAGTTTATTGATGCCCTAACTTTAAAAAAATGATTAGACACAGACAAAAGAAACTAAACTGTTTATTAAAATACTTTTGAGGGCAGTTTTAATGTTGTAACTTATGGTTATTTTATCCTTATTAAAATTGTATAAGGAGAAGGTAGACAAAGAGATGTTAGTAGATTGAGCATTGTTACTCTTCCTAGAGTTCTGTTAGCAAGACAATATTAAAGGAGTAATTATTCAACCATAATTGTCTAGTAATGCTTAGAAAAGTATGATTTGAATGTCAATTCTTTGTAAACATCAATTCATTGCTTAAAAATCAGGTTGATTGTCATAAATTAGGTTGAGTTATCTGGTACCTTAGATTTTGTTTAACGATTTTAAGATACTTCTTCTTCATGTAAAATTGTATTTATTTTCAAGTCACTTTGTAATACTATTATAGCAATTAAATAATTAAAGATCTATATTTTATTATTGACTGATGTCAGCCCCACATTGAACTTGATCTGTCACATAGTTTAGACATAATTCTTTGATTATTTGAATAATTTAATTACTTTTCTAATGTTATTACTATCGGTGAAGGTTCTTATATAGGCTGAAAGTATTATAACATAAAGTTAGTGTTAGTGTTGACTAAAACTGTATTTATGTCCAATGTATTCTAACGTCATCTCCCACTATTGTTAACACCATCATCTGAAACTTTAATAATTAAAATTCTATTTCACTTGTAAAAAGAAATTTTATTTTATTGACGATAAAAGCCAAAAGAAGTTTTAGGATATAAGTATTCTTTTCTTCAAATACTTCATGATAATCTGTGTGGTAATTATTTACAATTAGGTTCTTAAAAGCAAGTTTACTGTCAGTTTAGGCATGTATCTGGTGTGTTAGGTTTGTACTTATTTGTTCATGATGTCCGATTGGTCAGTCAAACTTACTTATTATATTGGAGAGTGGATACAAAAGAGTTGTTTGTGATTTCCAATAATTGGTTTATAAGAATTTGTGTATTCTATTATTTTTGAGTAGAATTTGGCAGAGGTTGGCTGATGCATTAAGAATATGGGAATTCTGTAATGTATCATCTTTCACATTCAAATTTCACCTGAAATTAAATATATTATCCAGTTCTTATATAATATATATATTTATTTATTTGTATTCAATAGTTACTTAGTATGAACTGTTGCATAATGTGACTTCATGTCAGAAGTGAGTTCATAATATAATATGAAATGCTGCTAATGTGAACAGATTCCACTTCCAACTACTTATAATTAGCTTCATTCTATTTTATTAACAACCTCTTTGAATATTTAATTGTATTTAATGTAAATAGTTAAATTACATTTTCCTGAATATATAAATAAATGAAGAGAACTGTAATATGATGAATTTCTTTAATTTAGACAGTTCATAAAGCGGGGTGTAATATTTTCTTAATTATATTAATCTCTTGATGACCATCATTCTTTCCAATGAGTATTTTTATATTTATTTTGTTATCTGAAAACATTGTATTACTTATTAACCATGTTGTTAACTTTTTTATAAACTGGATAATTAGACATGTAATCAGAGACTTTTATATTTGTATGTCCTTAATACAATGTTGGTCTATTTGATTATTAAATTTATTTACTTATATACTTATAAAGTATGGTCCTTGTTCTATAATTTGTGGAGGGAGAGTTTGAACTATGTTTTGATTAACTAAACTCTAAAATTAGACGTTAGATTATGTTTTTGTGTTATTTTCCGTTCCTGCGTGATCGTACTTGTCATTTAGAGGATGTAACTTTTTATAATTTATACCCACAATTGGACTGGAGATATTTACTCACTCAACAATAATTTTGTAGTTACTTCAAGTCAGGCAGAAAACTTCTTTAAATTTAAAAAATGAAAAATGTGATACGCTATGGGTACAATGTTAATTACAGTCTGTCCCAAACAAGTGACCGAAATCGAGTGACACACAGATTGGCCAACCTCTGAGGGAAAAAATAAAGCCACTACATTCACCTTCTTATATATGGTTATCCAGAGGGCAAATCTTGAGCTCTTATTGGCTCCCCACCTCATTTGCTAGTTTTTCCCGTGCTGTCAACGCCCTAAGTCTTGTTTGGGGCAGACTGTAGAAGCAGCAGCCTTCAGTTATTTGTATTTAAAGTTGACTGTACTCAAAATATTGGTGGAGTCTTTATTTTTATTTTTTATTTTTCAGTTGCCTGAGTATTTTTTTACTTGGCTATTCATGCTGGTGAAACAAGAATAGGCTCTTCTAATAGCAGAAACGTAGTTAAAATTTAAATTTCAAATACTAAAATAGTATGTAAAGCTGGGCAACTTTTTTTTTGTACCTTAGGAGTTCTTGGATAAATGATTTTTGTTTATCTTATTATTTTTGTTTTGTTTAAATGATTGCATAATAAGCTTTATGAGAGTGTAAATATTTCATATTATACCTATATTGAGAAAACCCAGGTAAAAGGGAAAATTAGTAAAGCAAGGAAAGAAGGCTGAATAAAGATAAGAAAGTAGAGTTAAAAAAAGGGGTGTAAAACTTGTTTATGAAAAATAATAAAAAATTAAAGGTGTGAGGATCTGTAAAAATAAATATTTTTTCTAAATAACTGGTTCTTTATTCCGTTTTAAAAGTTTGTATTTCACATACTTTCAATATAAGCAAGAATTTTGCTTACTTTAATTACTTTTGGGTTGTAAGGCAAAATATTTATTTAAATAATAAGCCTTAATATTCTTGAGGATTTTTTTTTCTCACACGTCCTTTTGTTTAATTTAATTGCATACACATTATAGAAATGTTTTATAATTAATTAGATATGTTTTTAGAGTTCTCCCACTCCATTTGTATATAATAGTGTGTAAAAAAAGTGTAAAATTGTAAATGTGTCGTATCGTTTTTCTTGTTTTTAGAAGTTGATTATAAATTGTATTAAATTAATTACTCTTATTCTTTAATAAATTGTATTTTATTGATTTTTTTGTTTTATTTTGTAAGAACATTGTGGAAGTTTAAAAAATGTATTATGGTTTGTTAAACAGAATGGATTACTTGATAAAATTCCTTGATTTATATATCTGTCTTGATAGATATAATTCAAGCCAAGCTGTCATGTACATTCTTTTGTTTAGCTAACTGTATGACTTTCAGCTCCTACCTTATGCCATTGTTCATAAAAACACAGCTATAGTATTTTTAAAAAAAGAAGGGTTTTATGGCACTCAGGTTGGCCAACTTATGTGAGGAAAAAAATAAAATCACTTGGTGGTTGGTTATCCAATGACATTTTTGCCTGACCTTAAGGGTGCTACTAAAATCGAGCTAAAGAATTTATTACTAGACTTATCGCAGCTCTTTGAATGCAACGAAAGATCGTGGGACCGAAGGTTTGCTCTTTTAAAATACAACTATACATCCCGTGGTTCTTTCTGTATGAATAAAGCAACACCGTGCCAGACTCATTTTCTTTAAACACAACATCACATAACTAGTTACCAAAGAAATAGAACTGTGTGATGTCTAGTAATATTTAAAAGTTATGTCTAGTTACAGACGTTTTAGCTCGACTTCAACTTCCTAAGACCAGGCTCCAAGTGCTTTAGAACAACCAAATTGCAAGAAATTATAGCAATTGAGATGGGAACTGGAGGCTCCCCGGTAAGAGCTTTCAAGATTTCGGATGCGTCAACACACTGTTATTCATTTGGCGATTACTGTACTGCAGATTATTTGAAATGGAGGTCTAAAAAATGAATAATGTTAGTAAATTAAATTAAGCACACCTACTAATAACATTTATTTTAAAATTGTGTAATTAAATTGTCTATAGGTTATAAATTTAACCACAGGCCAGTCAGTTGTAAAATACATATACATATGTATATCTAAACTAATCTACGGTTATTATTATTAAAACTGAAACGAAATCTGATAAAGGGTGTTGTCTTGGGTGTTATAACTGGGACAGAATATGTTTTTTTTTAAGACGAAGCTGTTTCAGACATAGAGAAACATTTTGGTTCCGTGTCTGTCAATCGCTCAATTGTTGTGAACCAACACATCTTAAACACTACCCCTCTGATTTAAATGAAATTTGGATGGTAGTGGTAGGTCATAACTAGCCCATTGTTGGTCCCCAATAAGTTTCAACCTTCTGTGTCTACTTGTTACAAACATAATGGTTACACCTATATCTTAAAAAGTACTCATCACTCATCTGATTTTTATTAAATTTGGATAGGTTATCAAAAGTAGCCCGCAGATAGCTCCAGATTAATTTCAACCGTCTGTGCTCTTTTTTTTTGCTAAATTGATACGATACTTTAAAAAAAAAAGTTAAAAATCATAACAATTTTGACTGATTTTTTTTTTTTTTTTTTTTAAATAAGGCTGGAACAATTAAATAAATTCGACAATATTGGATAGTAGAAGCATAACATCAATAATATACGAGATAGGATGTGAGGAATCAATGCGCCACACTAATTAGCAGACTATTTTAATTTACCTAAAAAATTGACTATGCATAAAATCTAGAGTAAGAAATACTAGACACCGCAATACATTTTTACTGATAACGATGATGATAAATGAACTTGAGTTAACAGACTTATTTTTATTGTTATCTTATCTTATCAATTATCAACGATTCTCTTCATTCAATTCAAATTCGAATACGAGGTGTTTGTGAATGTTTCAAAGCTATGATTATTATTATTTCATATCCAGTATTATAGTTATTTTAACGATACTTTTTAGTTTAAAATGAAACTTTCGTGGGTTACTTTGAAGAATTATTTATCCGTGAGCAAGCGTTTATATAGCTTATCCCGTGTTGGAGCTGAAAAGTGTATGGAATGGACAGAGCCGAGTGGATTCGACACAGGTTTAACTATCTACAACACGGCTTGTAAGAAGAAAGTTAAATTTAAGACTAAAATCAAAGGCGTGGTTTCATGGTACGCTTGTGGACCTACTGTATATGATTCTGCACATATCGGTCATGCTTGGTAAGTACTTGTCAACTTATTTCAAATAGTAATAGACCAGAAATTCTTTAGATTAATATGCACTTAATGTCCCTCGTATTTCTGATTTTCCGGTTTACGTAGTTTTTTTGAACTGCCCATTTTTTTACATTTTAAAAACGTTTCCGGCTAAGATTTAGAACATAGTTACCAAATCCACGGTACACTCTTTTGAGTATATTCCACTTCGAGATTCAGTTAAATACATAGAAGTGATGTTCACCTTGGCTTCATAGTAAATTAGAGAAAGAGATTTTATAATCATATGAGTGATTTTATGTCATAATATGGCTACAGCAGTAATAAGAATACCTACATAAAATATGTGAGTTACGAAGTTGAGGACAGTATTCTAAATACGGGTTCTTAAAGGATAATTTATGTATTTAGATTGTTCATTTATCAATTTTACAGGTAGGTACAAAACAAAAGTTTTTTGGTACCCGTAAAATGGAAAATCTACTTATATTCATGTATTAGTTAGTATTATTATTTGTTATAAGGCCGATTTACACGTATTAAGTTGTTAAGTGGTTAACTAAATTTTTAGCGACTTAATGCGTGTAAAAAATGAATTTAGTAATAAGTTGCAAGTTAAAATTTAGCGTGCAACTAAACAAGTAGAATAGAAATTTTTCTATTTTTCTGTTTAGTAGGTGGACGTGGCTAATTACTGGACATGCGCAACAATTAAATGCACAAGTTTGTCGAAACCTCGCTTATAGATATGCAGATCTTTGTTTATATATTATTTAAAAATGTTTTATTCGACAAAAATTATATATTATTTACAAATACTTACTTTATTTTGTCCAAAATCTAATTTAAAATAAGTTTTAACAGTATTTATGACTTGAACTTGTTGTTCAACGTCCATTATTAGTGAACTAAATAGCTTAACTAAATATTAAGTGTGAATACGTGTAAACACTTTCTAACAATTAAGTCTCTTAAAATTTAGTTAATCACTTAACAACTTAATACGTGTAAATCGGCCTTAGATTGGTATTAATGTTTAGTGTTTGACATATGGTAACTGGCAATAAAGGAGAACGTATAATGATGATTTGATCTAAAAATGTTTTGTGTTCATTAATAGTATATTTTAATAGATATTATATATGGTGTCAGGTGTGGGTTCCGAACCCACGCTCCCAATTGGAAACCAGAGGCTCGATTGTTGTTTAGTTAGTTGGTGGTTAAAGGATAATTTACAAGTGACTACAAACCTCCTAAAACCTGAGGATGTTGAGATAAGAGAGCTTAATAAAAAGTTAAAAGATAGATAAGGGAAACAGAAATTTTATTATGACAGGAATTCTCGGAAGTTAAAAGAGATTGAGCTAGGGAGTAAAGTTATGTTTAAATCTGCAAATAATAAAGGATGGGAAAGAGGCAGTGTATTAGAAAAACATACTGCTCCTAGAGGTCGACCAAGAAGTCATGAACACGGTAGAAACTGAAAGCTTAGCTTCGTTTAAAGTCGGAACTTCCGAGTATTGCCGAAGTCAGTATAGTCGGGTGCTATTCTAGTTTGTATGACATGCGCAGTTATGTCAAATCTCACAAATAACAACAGGAAGGTTTCCAAT
>KZ651159.1:204008-219233 GCA_001010745.2 Gerris buenoi | reverse complement strand
TATATATATGTATATATTTAAATAATTGTCTTTAAACAAACTTTTAGTCATAAGTAGTTTAACGAAATACCCTGTGTAAACACTAAACTCACTTTCTAAAACCCCCATGCACGATCAAACATTTTGACCGTTCTATGGGGCTGTTTGATGTTTGCGCATACATTTTGACCGTGTAGGGCCTTAAAAGAAAATCAATTTAACCAGGTACGGTACGTTCTATAGAAATAGTTTAGAACGTTTTTTTTTTTATTTCCTTCTTCTCTCCAACTCTTCTTTAAGTTTACATCTATCCAATTACCTGTATAAATAACCTTTAATTCATTGATTGTTATTCAACTGATTGAGTAGCTACTGATTGAGCTTAATTGTTTTTATTAGCTTTGTTATTCATTCATTATTATTCAATTAGTTTCTATTAATCGGTATTCTGTCAATGTTTTCCTAACTTTTTTCCTCTATTACATTGTCATTCATTGTAGAAACAATTTTAAAAATATCTTTCTCTCTATTATTTATTTTTTTGATTCATTCTATTTTCTTTATTAATTAGATATTACCTTCTGTTGTGACTTGAAGAGATTTATCAAACATTTTCTAGTCATCAATATTTTTAAGTTGATATCTTATTCATAAATATAGGTGTCTATATAATATTAAAATTAACAATTAAAGTAATTATGACTTTTTTTTATTTTTAACCTCGGGCTTCATATTGATCATTTTGGTAATTCTTATTGAGAATTTTGGTAATTCTTATTGAGCATTGTGGTCATTCTTAAAAAAAATATATTTTTTTATTTGCTATTTCTATAGTTCCGCGTCCGTCTGTCGGTCTGACCATTAGACCATAAGAGTTTTTTTCTACCGCAGAAATATATGAGACATTGCGAATTAAGAGGTCAGATCCACTGGCGTCGCGTCGGGTAAGCATGTATAGAAACTATTTTTTTTAAATTGAATAAACTTTTAATGGCACGTAAAGTAAGCCCACAGATGATAAAACATCAATTTTAACCTTCTGCACACGTTGCTTTCTCATACCCAGCTACATAATTGAATACATATTTGTATGTAACACTCATAATATTTTGAACCCTACTTTCATTATACTGTTATTATTTTATTCTATTTTGACTATTCGTGCATTAAATAGGCCAAATAGGTTGAATTGAAACCAAATAGATGGGTAGGTTTGACGAATATATGATTAATATGATTATATACGACATGATATAAGTATTTTTGTAGGGATAAATAATTAATTTAGGTACAATTTCTTTATCCAACGTAATGTATTTATGATTTTATTTAAAGAAAATATCATTACAGAGTATATTATGTGAATATAGTATTATATATATATATATATNAGAAATCAAATGAAAGAAAGTCCAAATAAGGCTAATTATATTAGAGCCTGGGTTTTATAAGCGGCGTAACAGGGAAGTATAGAACGCTTTCTTATGTTTGTTTTCTTGTTATTTTTATCCGTAAACAATCTCCTTCTTTACGGATATATATATATATATATATATATATGTATATATATATATATATATATATGGTGTGTATATTTTGAAAAGGTTGGTTCTAAACCCATATAATCAGAAAATTTAATATTTATAGACACAACTAGAAATAAGCTTAAAATGGAATAATTGGTATTTATTTGGCAAGGTTGAAATGGAGGCGAACGTTGGGAAGGTTCACGATAAGTTAGAATTTATCAATTATTCAGTGGAAAGCGTGTTGATTTAGTTATGCACCTTTTTTGAACAAGACACAGTTTTTCCAGGTCATTTTCAGTATACGAGTATAGTGTCTCTCTTTTTTGGTTTTAAATGCATTAAATATTTGTTAAAATTCATAGGTTCAGGAGTTTTTTTTATTTAAATTTCCCTATATATATATATATATATATATATGTGTGTGTGTGTGTGTGTTATTGTAATTTATTTTACATATTTATTTCTTATATTATTTATGTGATGAAGGTTTCGTAATGTCATGTCCAAAAAGTTTTTTTTTACTAAATTCCATCCTAGCAAAAAAGTCTATATTTTCCTGGACCTTGCATGCACGTGGAGCCTAAACTTTTATATTGAATATGGTTAAATTTAAGTTGATTTTCCCTCTAGGATTGTCATAATGAATAATAGGTGTAACAAATAGTCGAGACTTCACTTGTTATTTACACCCGGGATTATTGATTTTGTTTTGATGTTATGACTGGACAGTTAAAAATTCATATAAATAACTAAAAGTATTGCGCAATCGCGATCCATTTTTATATAAACTACAATTTTTTTATAGAATGAGACAGTTTATATTATTGTAATAATCTGTTGGGCAACAGCCCGTGTTGGGCTTAGGCCTGCCAAATTGTTTATAAATATATGGAATAAATGACACGGGGTTGGCATCTCACTTCAGCAGCTATATAAAGCGTGTAATTCACATTCGCAACCAGATGGCCGCCATTTTACTTTAGTAGCGTCCCCCCGCTCCGTGCTGGAGTTATAAATAGAACCCGGAAATCCTGCTTCTAAATCCAAAGCATGAATGGAAGCAATATGATATCATTCACCAGTTAACCCTAAAAAAATTAATAAATCATTAATTTAATTTGATAATGTAGTCGAAATGCAAATTGGTGTAAGTGAAATAAGAAAAAAAGAAATGAAGTGGTGCTACCTATGAAGTTATGCATGGACATTTAAATTGGTTAAACCTAGTAAATTGTTAAAAAGAATTGGAATTCAAATGTGAGCATCAAGTTGCTGCGCTCTGTAGCAATAATTTACTCTCATGGGGCTGTGAATTTGTAATGTTTGAAAGAGTCTTCCACCTGAATTTCCGCTCGTAATTTTCCAATTTTCCCTTGGGTTTCCCCCTTATCCATATAAGAGTGTTAAATCTTTAAACATGTTTTCTCTCGCAATTATACAACTATTTAAACTCAGCCCTCTCTTTTATCCCCATTTCAATTTTACGACGTTTGTAGAGTAGAGCTTTGGATAAGAGGTTTTTTGAGGCCTTTTCAAAATTTGAAGGAAAGGATCTGTAAATGCCTGGAGAACTTCTGAATAATCTGATACGTTAAGTGGAAATAACTTGTTTTAATATGTTTTATTCCTTTCCTGAAAATTATTTACAGGATGAATAATAATTGTGTACTTCAAAGAATATTAATGTTGGAATATTTAGTTAGCAATTAAATTTCGCTGAACGACTTTCTTGAAGAAAATTGTATTTGGCTTAAATAGTATCTTATTTTGCTGCTTTAAATGTGTATAGAAATAAACGAACAATTATAATTGTATATTATAAAAGCGAACGGAACTCTTTTAAATGTATAATTAACTATAATTTAACTAACGCGTGATTATAGAATTGTATTGTTGTAAGCTCATATTGTTGTGGATGCAAAACTCGTATCCGCAGTAAACTGTCTGCCGTTATCCGAAACGATGATTTTTGGCAATCCAAACCTAGCAAATATATCCTCTAATCTAAAATATGATTGTTCGAGCCGTGGTAATAGTATTAGTAGAATAAATTTCTAACCATTTTTTTGTTGCGTCAACTTACACGAACCAATATTATTTCCCTTCGAATGGTCCAGGCGTAATCAATATGTACCCGAGTCCATAGTTCCGCAGGGACAGGACAGACCATGAAAACAATGGATTTCCGGATCCCTAGCCCTGTTACCTTGGCATGTCTTACACAAATTAACGTAATTTTCTATTTCTGAGTCAATCCCAGACCACCACGCATTCATCCTTGCAAATGACCGCAAAGCTGATAATATCGTACTGCAGGAAATATTCTTATATCGGTTCGTCTAGGTATATGTTGGTTCACACATCTAATTTTTTTACCATCCTCCGCATCTTAAAAGCTACTTGCGTCTCATTGAAATAAAATGTAGATGGCTCGTACAAAGCAGTCGATAGAAGAACCTATATAAATTTTACCTTCTGTGAACATTTAATATTAAATAAAGAAAATTGCTAAATTTCCTACAAGAAGCAGACATATACAAGGACATCTGATGTTATTCTACCTGTTTTTATCTAGTTATATAATTTATATAAACTAAACATTGTAAGGGTGTATATAACCTCGCAGTTGAGCACCCAAAATAAATAATAAATAAAGAAAAACATGAATAAAAGTGACCCTGTTGGAAATAGAATGTTCTATCTGCACATGGAAATGGTCCGTCGGCAATTTAACAAATAGGACGAACCAACATAATAGGTCAATCAGTATCAAGATGGCGGCTGATGGCAATAAAATTATGTTTTAGCCATAACTTTTGAACCTTTATATTAATGGCATGTATGAATTTTTATTATCCGCAATGAAAGAAATCAAAGGTTTATTATATCTAGCCGAATTCGTTCCTATAATATTAAATGTTGAATTTTTTTTTTTTTTTGGGGGGGGGGGGAACACATTTTCTATTCTTAGTGGGTTAACATACATATATGTATTTATGGTATTTTTTAGTTGTTTTTTTAATTCTCACATCCTAAATTTTTAGTTACATCTACACTATGAAATTTGTCTCATTTAAATTTATTTTATATTCATGAGACCTCTTACCCACTAATCTGGCCACGTGGCTTACGAACTGACAGACGTGTTTTAAATATTTCAAATATTAATACAAGTTGTGAAATAGTTATTTGTTACTTTATGTTCGTGTTTTCTTTTTCTTCTCAGAGGAAACTGATTATTTTGTTAGATTAGAAACTATTATATGTCAAGCATTTCACATTCAGTGGTATGTTTTTATAATTTCATATGCCACTACAATTTAATTAGGAAGTTTACCTGAAACAATGTCGTGTAAATATTATAAACTATATTAACTATATATTTATAAACTTATATGTCCAAACAAACCTTTTTACTTCTAGATTTATAGAGATCTAGATTTACTATACGCAATAAATATTTCTATTGTTATGAGAACGTGTCTTATTGGAGTCGATTGACATTTTTGGCAAAATTTCCTTCATAAGTTGATAAATTAATTAGATTTATGGATTTCTACGTGAAATAGTCTTACCTGTACAGATAATAATTTATTTTATAAGTTGGCCATGACTGTTACGGCCTATGCTGCTGGTGACTCGAATATCGCTGATACATTTGCCATTAAAATGCCATTGAACAAAATAGTTTTTCTTTTTATTAGTGACTTTGATAAGAGACTTTTCCTAAATTACTGCTATGCATTTTTGGAATTTACTGCTTTAGATGTTTTATGTACATGAACAGGTTCCAACATGTTTATTAGTTATTTGTTAAAAGAGAAATGGTTGGTTTTGTGTATGAATACATTTTTTTTTTTACTGTTTTTATGATACCTTGATGTTGAGTCTTTTATTTCCTAATCTCCAGATGATCTGGTGAGTTGTTCTACCGGCCTCCTCTATGCTCCGCAGTTTCATTGTGCTGTTCCATTTTTCACAGGATTAATGTGAACCAAAACCCCTGTGAATGCCTCCTATTGTTCTTGAATCCCACGCGAGACATTGCACCTGTCTCTAACAGGATCGCGATTCTCCAATTAATGGAAATTGTTCTAGTTAATAAACCCTAATAGGATTTCCTTATTTTTTTTTTACAAAATCGTTTATTATATTCCTATAAAAATAATTTTAATCCGGGATTGACGACCCAAAATATAATAATTTAAGGGATACATTGTTAAAAAATATAATTCTTGGTAATTTAAAGGTTATACCGTAAAATCAAACCAACAAATCACTAATTGTTAATGAGTGAGAATTCATTATTATAACTTCGTTTTTAGATTTTAATATTTTATATTCATTTTCGATAATTAAGCCAATTATTTCACATTCCTGGGTCGGCTATAAATTATTGATAAAAAATATAAAATACAAAAATATTCAATTTATTGTATTATTATTTTTTACTTTACGATCAGTACATTTTTTTTTTTCAGTTTGAGGCATATCTCAACTCTGGGGGTTCGAATCATATAATATATCAGATTAAAAATATAATTTTTAGGCGCGTGCAAGTGCGACTCTAATTGCAATTGTAAATATTTTCAAGTGCTTTGTTTTATTTAAAGAATCTTTCTTTTTGCTTTCTTCCTAAAAAGAGGAATGTATGAGGACCGCGTAACATTTTAGACATTTCTAGATTTTTAGTTTGAGGCATCCCTAATCAAGTTTAAGAGTACGTTAAAGAGTGTTATCTTTGTGTCCGTCCCGCATTTCACTTGTTCACGCTCTCCATTTTTTTTTNTTTTTTTTTTTTTTTTTTTTTTTTTTTTTTTTTTTTTTTTTTTTTTTTTTTTTTTTTTTTTTTTTTTTTTTGTGTGTATTGATATCCATTTCAAGTTTTCTCAAATATATACTGCAGGTTAATTTTTTTAACTCTATAATCTCCTTATACTATTCCTTCCACTCTAATTCTAATAGTATATTAATGAATAGAATTTCTCGGCATCTTGCAACTAGCCATGAAAGACTTTTAGTTAGTCTATAAATTAAACTGCACTTTGTTTGTAGCCGTAAATATCCTTAGGTTAAACTTCTACATCTTTAATCGACTTGAACACTGCCGATATATTTCTCAAAGAATACATTTCCATAATGGTGTAACTCTTACTTAATGTCCATCTTGAATGTTCAATTGCTTTGTCAATTGATGCAACTATTGTAACAAGTATTTCTTTCTCTTTCACTGAGTTGGAGAGTGAGAGAGATAGAGAGTGACCGAACGGAAAAGAAACCATTACTTTCTACCATGTGAGGCGATATTTATTGAAAATGGAATCAATATGTCGTCCGTTGGTTTCCAGTTTGCCCTGTAGCCAGGGAGGCAAGGGATCGGGAAAAGGTTTTACATTCAATTACCGTTAGTAAGCTTGGTCTGTGAGACCCAAGGCTTCTGCGTTGGCCCCCGTAAATCTGCCATCTCCTTCCCTCTTGGTAGGATCAAGGCATCTCAACTCCCAGCACTGATTCGGGAACAATTTCACTCCGGTAAAACTCTTTCTCCCTCCACCTTCAAAATCGGCAGCCTAATGGACCCTGAAATAACCGTAAAATCCAGTCATTTCGGCTCGAGAAGTTCTCTTTTTTTGCGCTGGAAGTTTACTCGGGTTTGTAAGGCAAGTCTGTTGAGACGCGATACGAAATTGTCTGGTGAATTGACAAGGGAGTTAACTAGCCGTCGCCGAGTTCTATTAGGTATAAAAGAAAATAACTTAACAGCATCTGACTTGTTTCTTAACAATCCTTTTTACTCTAGTTCGAACTAATTTTATACTTTGAACCATTCATTGTATCGACTCAAATTAATTACTAGACTTTGTATTGCCTTACAATAGTTAAAAAGTTACTTTTATAACTTTTAACAATTATCTACTTGTATTTCTTTAATGTTATTTTGCAGTTTAACCAGCCTCGTAGTTGTCACCTTATATATATTCGTTACTTTCTTATATTTGTTGTCATATTGAAGAAGATAAAAAAAAAAAAATAATAATAAAATAAAAAATCGGATTGCTTTTAAAAGCAGCGCTACATTATTCACTATATGATTAAATTACATAAAATAAAAATGTCATAATAGTTATCATTTACTTCAAAGTTTACTCTTTTTAGATTAATTAAAAAAGTTTGTGCAGTATGCAGATACATTTAAAATTCATTTTCAAACATTTTAACTAAACATATACTTTAAGAGCAGTTTTGGAAATGTTTTTTTAAATCTACAAATCAGATAGTTCAAGGCCTTGCTAAGGCTATGTATAAAACGATTATATTGTGTAATTTATATTCTCCTTTATACGTTAGGAATATATTAGTCGGTCGTATGCTAATTGGATTACCATGTTGGAAAGCCTGTGCCCTTTTTTTTAAAAAGTGTTAGCCTGTTGTGCCAACCAACGGAGTTTCTTTTTACACAGTGTTAATAATTTGATTAGTAGTGGCAGGATATAACTGACATTCCCTAAATGTGTCCCTAATTTTGCCTTATATATTACGGGTTACATAAATATTACCATAATATTCATTCCTTTTTTCCACTGAAATAAAAAAAAAAAATCGGTGCGATAAACCCGAACAATACTTTCTCATTTACATAAGAAGTACTTTCTCAATTTACGTAAGACTGAATTTAAATCCAATAATGCCAAATTTAATCAGTTTATTTTTATATATTATTTAAAAAGTTATAAGCAGGTGATTATTTTTTTATCTAAAAATAACCTAATCTTTTAAATTAGGGGAAAAATAGTTAAAATAAAAAAATAGGCCTGTAGTGTAGGCCTAAAAACCGCAGTGGGATTGGAGTGTTTTGAAAAAATTCCACCTAACTGCTGATTGTGGAGAAATGTGTTTCCTAAGTTTTCCTACATTAAATTTGGTCGTGAACACCGCCAGTGGTTTTATTTCTGTAACCACACTTTTATACTTCTAATTCCTCCTCTAGCTCCAAGCTCCATTCTAGTACATATGAACTGATATCCAGGCAGTACTAAATTGCGACCGCTTTTTCACCTGAATCCTGTTATAACATTAATCCAAATGAATAATTATGATATAAAGGTTATACAATCTTTATTCAATTACTGATAGCGTACATAATCCAAAGCGCAATAGTGTGTGGTAGGCTTTAAAAATATACATATATGTATATTATTTGATTACTCAGGGTCGGCGTAGGCACACCACCAGCTGTGAATTGGCCTAAAAAACCCTCAAATTTTTGCTCAAAAGTAATTTAATTTTTAGTTATACTATATGTAATAATATGTGGGAAGGAAAGAAATTCGCTGTGGGATCACTTGATGAGTGATATGAGCTACCGGAGACCCTCCATAGCATAAATATTTATCTTAAAAGGTAAAGAAATAATGTGGATATTTCATGAATATGTGAGATAACGAACTTAGAGATAACGCGAGGAATTCTCTGTTTGATTAAATGACCCCATCATGGCACAATTAGGTAAACAAATATTTTTTAGTTTTAAGTGATCCAATTCAATTGAAATAAGTGGGTGGAGGTATTTAAATGTTTTGAGGGAACATGAATACAGTTTTAACTCTCAGACTCTTTCCTGCCAGCTACTCTTTTTGTTTGTGACTACTAAATAGATTACTCCCCCTAAAGTTGTATATTAGTGTGGTAGAGTTTGATTTATTTATTTTTTTAAAAAAACAAAAAAACCTTTAATGGACTGATTTTATTCACCTCATATGAACTAAACGAACAGAAAAAAACTAAAAGAAACATTGAACGAAGTTTTTTGCATTTGAGAAATTTTATTACAAATAGTGTTGGACGGGTTTTTTTTTATTCAAAATCGAGATTTTTTCATGTGAAAGGCTAGTTTAGAGGGTGGAAGGGTGGGGATTTAAATTCGAATTCCATTAACATTAGTTCTGCAGTTTGGCACCAGGCTTCTGGACTTACCACACACGATTTTTGACCACAAATATATTTTTTTAATTTTTTTTTCTAAAAACCTAAAATCATCTTACTTTTTCTATAATATATAGATGTAGAGTGCAGACATAACTATTAAAGAAATAAAAAAAGTCCAACTATAATTATATCGTTGACTAGGCGATATAGACTTGCAGCTCCTCAACTATTAGCTAAATTTTCAAATATTAAATACCTCAACTAAAGTAACTTTATTTTGTAAAGCCAGCTTGAGCACCTTCGCAGTGCCTTTTAGTTCTGCTTATATAGAAATATAGACTGCCAATTAGTGCGGCACATAGCTTCCTCACATTCTGTCACGCACTTTATTGATTTTTATAATTTTACAAGCCATTATTGTTTAATTTATTTAATCCTTTTTGATTTTTTACATGAATAAAAGTATCAATAAAGCAAAAGGTAAAGAGTGCAGACGGTTAAAATTAATCTGGGGCTGTCTGCGGGGTACTTTTGACTAAACATCCTAATTTATGAATTAGATCAGTACTTTTGAAGCTATAGGTGTAATTAAATGTATGTTTGTGCTCATGTGGAGGGAAAACAGATGAGCGCCGAAGTTTGAAACTTATTTGGGACCAACAATGAGCTAATTATGACATACCATATAAATTTAATTCAAATCTGACGTGTAGTTTTCAAGATATGTCGGTTCGCAAAAATTCAAAGACACGGGACTAAAAACGGCACCACATGTATGGAACGAATTTCTGTCTTGGAATTTTTAAAATCTGGTACCTTCATAAAAATCAGACAAGTGCTTTTGATGAGATAGGTGTAAATTAATGTATGTTTGTGCGCATGTGGAAGAGAATCAAATTGACGTAGAATGCTGAAACTTATGTTGGACTAACAATGGGCTAAATAAGAACTATATGATCCAAATTTCAATAATATTGGATGAGTAGTTTTTATAATATGTTGGTTCGCAAAAATTGAACGACTGGCAGGTTAGTCAAGGAACCAAACATATTCCTTGATGGTTAAAATGGATTTCTGCTTAGGAATTTTTGATATCAGGATCCATAAAAATGTCGTTCTTCGGAACGATCACATATAGCTTCCGTTACCTTCGGTAAGCTCGGAAGCAAAATTTGTTAACACATAAAATGCATCTTTTATTTAAACTTGGTATCAGATTCCTAATATATCTTTATATTTATTTTAATAAACGTAAATATACAGGAATCTGCTAAGATTTACTTTGTAAAGTTTAGTATTTGCTATCATGAGACCTTTCATGATGCAAATGTTTGAATTACCCCATTTTCTTCCACAAGTTCATGACTATGGTGCATTTAAATATTGCTTTTATTCGTGAAATTATCTTTTTTGAATTTATCTATTCATGAAAAACCGTTTATAAAATTATCTCTACTTCAATAATGGTTTAATAATTATAATTTATGAAAATTTTATTGTGGTTTAAATCGGATATGATAAGTAAACTGGATCATTACCTTTCCTTACTTGAATGACTTTGAAAACATTATTAATATAATTATTTTGTTTTTGAGAAATCGATTACCTCTTGTGAAACAAATTTTCGCCTATTTCTTGTGAAGTAGAGAAACGCTTTTCCTGATCGATCTATCATTTCTAATTATTATAATTTTTCTTCATGTTGGTTGAAGGGATAATGATTATTTTTTAGATAATGCATGAGTAGGGTCAGTTATTAAGAATATATTTTTTTTATTTCCTTACCTTCTAGGATGCATGACTAAAATACATAATCGAGTATTATGTACAATCTCAGCATAATCTCTTACGTCGGTTTTTAAGAGGTATTACATGATTATAAAAGTTTAATTACGATAATCCCTTTTTTTAAAGCATATTGTTATAATGTAATGATGTAACACATAATGCAATTATCTATTATTTTAATTTATGAAATATCTAACAATAATTTGTTATGCAAATATTTCATTGCACATAATTACATGAAAAATAAATTCATAGTCATTTAAATTTGTTATGCTTATTAATTGTTAATTGGGTGGAAGTAATTGGCTTGTTATTTATATATATAGGGTATTGGTTGCATAGTTTCGGATTCATTCGAGTGTTACTGATGATATTATCGATCCGTAATATTTGTATTCTTACGATTGTAAACTAGTTTCGTTTCTTCGGCTATAATCTTTTCCGCATGCTTTTGTGTCACGAGATAGAAAGGAAAAATTATAAAAAGAAAAATCCTTGGTTAAATTTATCTGGGATGTATCGAAACCATTTTAAGACACCTCTAAAGCTTTTTTATTTTTATTTATTTATTTTTTTTTCGTAATAGAGAAAAAGCAGGAATAAATGTAGAAAGAAAGTTAGGGGAAGAACGACAAGGTATTACACAAGAAGAGGTAAGGTTTGAAATCCTCGATCCATGTAACCCGGAGCTCCGACTAGCTGAATAACCCCACAGGAAGGGATAATGGACTGGATTGCAGGAAATAGGAAGCCTCTCGAACATCGCACGAAGATTTCACCGCTTCGCCATTTCGAGGCAACAAGAAAAACACGTCTTGAATTCAAAACTACGAAAAACTGCTTTGAAAAGGTGCTATCGCTTCTAGTAATCTCATCTGACTGATAGGAGATGGAAGTAAAGGCAACCTACTTTGCCTAGGACACGAGTAAAGGAAAAAAAAGAAATAATGACGTTTCCTTTCTTTGACTTAAACATCAAACTACACGAGTTATGAAACCATTAAACATTTTTACGTGTCTTACATCTAAAGCAATCGATTCCACTATCTCCTTGGATAATACATATCTGTCAAGAACTTTTTATTTAGTTCCAAATAAATTTATCTATAGATGCTAAAAGTTTATTATCTCATACTTATAAAAAATAAAGGTAGCTTGTAACGGCAATCAAATAACATGTTAACCGCATTATAAATTCCTATTCTTCGTTATCAATGAACAAATTATTTGTATTTAATTACAAGCATATTTAAAAGAGGGTAAGATAGTAGTCAAAAACAACTACATTAAACCATCACGTCGATCTCTGACATAAAGTAACTTTTCTCTTCCGCAATAGGCACTGGTATGGCCTTTTAAAGGCTGAAAGCTGTTTTGGCAATTTTGAGAAACTGTTTGTGTTATTCCTTTAAGATGACCTCCTCGGCGTTCATGCTTGAAATCTGTGATTATATCTCTTAGTGTTAACTAATGTAATTTACATGAAGGACGCCATTAAATGAAATTCATTGCGACGCCGGTCATTGCTATTATTTTATTAGTTTTGTAAGAGAGATGGCCTAACCACTAAAAGAGATTTGGACGTTCCTATGAATAGATTAACATTTCTTTATTCGACTCATTTTCTCTAATAGATCTAATGTCGAAAAATTTAGTTTATGATAATGGCACAGGTATTCGCTAGCGTAGGGCACTGGAGGAGGGGTTTAACTAAAATAAAATATGAGAAAGTTGATCTGAGATTTTTCGTGTCGACTTTTTAATAAATGTTAAAAAGTTTTGTAATTATCTTAGGCAGACAGGTCCTACCTATATAAGCCTTCTTTCTCAGTAACCCTAATATTAAACATTTTCAATTTTACCATATATTTTCCTGTCTTTGATTTAAAATTTCATCTTTAATAACGAATTATATTTCATGTTCATACCTTCTGAGTGGTGCAGACAACCTCTTTAGGTTATTCCCAAAAAGTAACTGGAACAAAGTACATTATAATTCTGACTGTAAGTATTAAGAGATTTTAGGGCTTCATGTATCCAATTTGTCCTCCAGTTAAATAAAATGCTTTGGAATTTAAATAACCCAAATTGCATTGAAATTTAACTACAAAAAAAGTTATATAACTTAATGAAATTACTTGGTGAACCTTTTGAAAATTGGAAAATAATTTTGGTGGAAATATGTCTTTTTATTAATCATTTTTGCTTCCGAGTTTACCAAAGGCAACGGAAGCATTGTGTTCACTTTTGAGAACAGAAAAGTTATATACCTCAGATTTTAAAAATTCCAAGACAGAAATCCGTTTTAGACATCGTGGAACATTTTTAGTTTCGTGTCTGTGTGTCCGCGAATCCTGAAACGATAACTTGAGTAAATGTCAACCGATTTTTATGAAATTTGTTAGACATGTTTATTTTACCAATGCCCAGGACGAGTTCGTTGGAAAACGTTATCCATTCAAGCGTTCACACGCATCGCTCGCGTAAACGTGAACTTCAAATTTAAAATATGAATTTTAGATTGGGAAAAATATCAAACTCCATCTTTTTAATGAGACAAACATTTTTTTCAGCTATAATTTTTAGTTTGACCAACAGTGATACCGCTCTGAAATGTTAAAGATCGCTAAAAACTATTAATAGTTTTTACAAAATAAACACTATAACAATAATGTTATATAACAATAGTCGTTAATGTTAATATATAACTATATAGTACATGATAGGATGCGAGGAAGCTATGTGCTACCATAATTGGCAGTCTATTTCCAGTTTAATTTTCTTATACATAATTACATTTGTTTAGTTACATGGGCGTATCCAGAGGGGGGCAAGGGAGGGCAGCTGCCCCCCCTTCCAAGATGGACCAAAAAATAGGTCTGATAAATCACTCAATTTTTAGTCTTCTCAATTTCAAGTCTGACAAAATTTTCTCAATTATTGATGCTGTATTTAAATCCCCTAATACTTCTTTTAATTGATTTATTTGTAAACATACTTAAAACTGATCAATTGGTGTGGTTGCTTTCTTTTTAGCGTTTCATTGGTAAAACCAAAAAAAGAAACCCTTAGAGTTTCGTTCCATTGTCAGTCTGTCACTCTGTTCCACGGTTCCAATAACTTTTGAATGAAAAGAGACAAAAAACAGGAAACTTTCCAGTATTAAAGATCGTTTTGATGCGCACACAGGAAAAATGTAGCAAACTCAAAATTACCAGCTGTTCAAATTCAACATGGCGGATAATTCAAATCACGCGAATTCTTTTTTAAATTTTGAGTGGGGTATCAAATATAAGATAATGAAGGGTAGATTACAAATATATATAATTACAAAGATTTCTGTAAAGGCATTTTTGATCACAAAGCTTTCGTTACATCGACAAGATACAGTCACTTTATTATTCTATGAAATCATCTAAATATTGCAACTGTTTTCAAGGGAGGCGGCATTCAGGAAGGGCACAAAATTTCTAGTTTATACACTGGTAAAAACTATTAGACTCTGATATTAAGAAAAATGGGGACTATCATACGAAAAATATAGGGGAAAGTGTGTCCGATGTCCGATATTTTCATGTTAATCATTTTTAATTTTATTTATCTTAGAAAGAGGAGAAATTTATGTTTAAGAATTTTTTTATTTATTTATTTTAATTTAATAACAGTGTTAGGTTGGCCTCTTAACTTGCTTCCTATCCCTTTCCCTCTACCCTTACCCTTCTTGACGCTTAATCGAAAAGAAGAAAGAAATCAACACTAGGGAAACTTGCTACTGACCCATTTCCTTCTTTGCTTCCCTTTTCCCAAGGGAAATTCCCTAACATTCTCTCACAAGCATTTCAAATATATTTCATTCAACTTCCGGTACCCCGGTTCCCTTTTTTTCCTTCTAAATGTTTTATGGTGCGAATAAGAATGTAAAATGTTTCATTGCTCAAAGAATTATTTCTCTCTCCTTCTACTATATTTATTTAGAAGAAATATTTTTTTTTTCTTAGTATAT
>KZ651159.1:179123-196921 GCA_001010745.2 Gerris buenoi | reverse complement strand
TTTTTGAAAAAAAGGCTTGTTAACAAAGCTCCTGGAAGTAATATTATTGAGATATTATTGGAATTGTTTTAATTCATATTAAAGCATGTTCATCTATATTTCTTAGCTTTCCTAGTCAAATACCACACTGTTAAAACTTCTATCTCGTCCATTTTTAAATTGAAATAAAACAGAAGTTGAGCTGACTATGTCGATGGAAGTCTTTCAAAGGTCGGAACAAGTGGGAGCATTCTAGGAAAATTAGGGGGAAGATGCCGCCGAGATTCTGAATCTTGATACTTTTTTGAATCTCATACACGTATCGCATTCGTGAATCGCATTCCGGAATCCCAGTGTGAATGAGCCCCTAATCTTTCTTTGAGTTATGGAAAAAAAAGTTTTACATTTCTAGAAGTAGTGGTACTTTAAACCCATGTATCTTAGTTAAGGTTGGATAATAGAAACGAAAAAAATTCTAAATGGGCAATCACTTTTATTAATAGTTAAATGAAACGTGCTTGTTAAACAGTTCGCTTTTCTACTATTTTATAGTAAAGGAGGTAAGCACGGAACTCAAAAAGGCTAAATTGGCTGCGCGCGACATGTTGTTCGGAGAAATCTACCCAGTTTTGGCATTACTCCCAGACCCAAATCGAATTCGCGTCGGGTTTCTTCGGTGATAAATTTACGAAAGCGGAATTTAAGTAAGTCAACATATGTTAGGATTAGGTTAAATTAGTTTTCTCCTTAGGGGCAAACTCGGGGTATTTTTTACGACTTTGTGGTATCTTACCTTTAGATTGAGGTATTATTGCTACTTTAATGAATCAGATTTGACATGATTAATTTTTGATCATATATGAATTAGATTCATCTGAGATTTTTTCTAAACTTATTTGATATATGTATATATAGTTTTAAATATAGACCATGTTCGCTATTTATTTCTTTTTTTTCTTTTTTGCATTTATCACTACTATGATAATTTCCTTTCTTACCTTGAACGTGTTACCATTCCCTTATACCTTGAAACGTGGACTTTAGAGTTGTGTTCGAGTTGGTGGAACCAGTTTTTTATATTTGTATTTGAATTTATCTAAGGGATCAAACTCTTATACATACATACCTTATTACATACTTTTATTCTTATATACTATTTTTATATACTATTTTTATTTTACTATTTTATTACTATATACTATTTTTTTATATATACTATTTTATTATACTATTTTTATATACTATTTTTATATACATACTTTTATTCCAACTTAACATTTAGAATAAGAAAACAAATCTTCAAGTTAAAAAGTTATAGAAATAATCTTTTCAGTTTCTTAAAACAAAGTAGATGTGATGAATGCTGAGAATATCAGCAATATTTATTAATATTCTAAGGTAGTTTGTAGATAATTAGAAAACTACTGGTGTAGATTATATATTTAGAATATTTATAAAGAAACTTTTAGACAATTAAAAGATTCTTCATTAGAAATTTACTATTTCAATTTTTCAGTAATTAAAAATATTCAAGTGGAGATTGTGTATTTAAAATGTCCTAGTTTAAAAAAAAATAGAAAAATTCAAGTATGATGTAAAAATATATCTTGCTTATAGCGCGTGGATAATAATACATATGTATTATAATTATAACTGTGGTGTAATGTCACTAAAAATTATTAATATTAACTAACGACAAATTAATAATATTGAACTAAAATTCCATAAATAACCGGGGGAATAAGAATATAAAAGAAAAATATAAAAGATCGATATAAATTAAGGCTGTGTTTAACAAAAGAAAATAAAGGCTTGTCTCTGTACAAAGTCTATTCAAGCTCTCTCAAAATTAATTTTCTTATAATCAGTCTTAACTGTGTTTGAAGAAAAGATTCATTTATAATCAAGGCTGTGAAGTCGGAAGCATCCGACATCTGGTGCGAGTATTAGTCAGACGGTTGTTAAAGAAACAGCCTATTTTGTTTCTCTGTCTCAGCTTGATTTGACTCCTCGTCCTTTCTCATCGTACTTTATTACACATCTTATTTTATACTTTTCGTCATCTGTACGGTCTTAAAGAGCCGTGTAAAGTATTTCTTCTTTCTACGTTTCCTTGCCTTTAAGATCCTCGGAGTGGGTATTCTAGGCCAAGATTAAATAATGCAAGATCTCGTATCCTCTCCTCAGCCAAGGCGCAACTGCGGGTTCCCTAAAACTTCTTGACTTTTTTTTCCTCGCTCTCCTCTTGTTTTTTTCACCCTTTCATTATTCTACTTTCTTTCAGTTTAAAGGTTTTCATCCTTTTCTTATTCATCGTATCCTTAATTTCTAAAGCTAGAAAAAAAGTATCCACCTCACCCTGTTGTTCTCACTTGGAGGACGCGACAGCTGACGGAATTTAATAATGACGACCAAGGGGTTTTTTCTCTACTCCTACCCTTACTCATTCTTCCCCCTTCTTAATATTAAAGAAAATAAATTATAAATTAAATGATAAAAAGTGGTTAAAGTGAGAAAATGAGGATCGGATGAGGGGAGGGGCGAGAAAATACGAACTAAATATTTTTTTAATTAATCCTTAAATTTAATTTATGCTTATTGAAATCAATTCATCATTATACGGACCTACATTCTAAAGACGAATATATAAAATAATATTCTTGACACGTAACTTGACTTTCTCTCAAAAAGTCTTTTGTTTTATTATAACACAAACACAATTGCCAATTATAATTTTAAAATAATAAATTGGACCCTAGACGGTTATCCTTCTCATTTTTCTATTATTATAAAGTGAATTGAAACGTTCCTTTTAATGACCAATCAAGAAGCATAAGTTCCAATTTAATAAAGCATACCAATATTTTAAATTTAACAAGTTGAAAATCAATTAAAATCAGTGAGGCAAAATTAAATCAAAACTATCTACTGCAAAGATTGGTAACCTATGTTTTCACTCCAATTAAATTAAATATCTGTAGTCTGTATGGATACATGTTTAAAAACATCTGTCATATACACCTCGAACTAAAACTTTCTCATATAAACGAGTACATAATTACCTTATTGATTCAGTGGTTTAAGCGGCCCGTACACGGTCAATACATAAAAGTATGTATTGTCAATACTATTGACCGTGTGAGAGCTGGTATTGATATAAAAAAACCAGTATTGGTGAAAATTTATTAAATATCATATTGACAATAGTATTTTCAATAATATTGTTAACAATACTATTGATCGTGTACGGGCCGCTTTACATTTTTTTGTTGTTGTTATTTAGAATGTATACGGTTAAATTTAATTATTATTATTGAACATTTTATCTCACCGTCCGCGTTTAGAGCTACTTTCTTAAGGCCCCCATACACTATTAAACAGTTTTTGCAAACATTTTGCGCAAACCTGATATCGGCCAAATTAAAGTTTGCGCAAACATCAAGCATGAGGGTCTTTAGGAACTAGATTTGTCCTAGAAAAACTATTTATATGGATAGATTCGTATTTAAATGGACTCCATTTTAGAATTTTTTAAATAAAAATCGTCAGAATCGTTTTAGAGGTATAATTTTCGTTTTCATGTTTCATTCAAGAATTTCAGCAAGAGCCTCCAAATTCAGAACTAAATTTCATTTTTCGATTTCGCTTTAAGGTATAATTTTCTGAACATTTGTGACAAAATTTCATCGAAATAGGCCCAGGCTCTTCGAGTTTTCACTGACTACACACGACTTAAGAGTACTCAGGGGACCTCGAAACGTAAATCCATCATCAACCTTCATTTATAGATATACACTTATATAGATGTTACTTTCGCAACTTGATATCATATAAGGTTATTATGTCCAAAAATAGTTATTTCTATCTAACTTAAGTATAAATCCATAATAACAATGAGTGTTAAATTATGTAATGAGGGTCAGATTTATAAATAATTAGTTTATTTATATTAAAATATACATTTAATGAAATAATCTTTAATATATATATTTATCTGAAAGACGTAAAAAAATACACTTCCCTTTAACATTTTCGAAAACCAAACAAAAAGGTTATAATTTTCCCGGTAAATATCGACCTGTGAATTTGTTTTTAAGTTATTAAGCCCACATATTACACTAATTATAATTTTATGTCCTTTATAATTAGCATGTTTCATTTTTACCTTAAATTAAAATAATAAAGGGGGAAATTTGACCAGAACGTTGTCATCCATGAATCCTCAAATGTAAATTAATTTCTGTGAAAAATTTTCGGATTTTCCATTTATAATTTATTAAATCAGAACTGAGGATATACTCCGTACACATATTAAAATCACCCATGTAAAGTTTTGTGTGGTAATTGCTTTATACAAATATTATGAGTATTTTCAGCCGCGTTTTATATTTCGGAAATTCTAAAAAAAATATTATTCATTTTAAAATCATTTAAACACTTTTAAAAATTAATAACATAATTTTTTGTATCACATGAATACCTGAACTACTGATTGAATAAATGTCAGATACTAATCATATACAAAATAAATGTCTTTAAATTAAAGAATCTACTTGTTAGAAGCATATGAAATGCTGTTACAGGGTTAGCGTCAGCATAAATGTTAAAAATGATGATATTTGGACTGTGTATTTTAGAATTACATAAAGTTTGGACTGTATTAATATTAAAGTATATTATATCCAGAAATATGGATAGCATAATTCATATGTATTATCATACGATATATCATAGTAAAATTTTTAGAGATATTGAGATATTTGAAATGAAGTCAATTTTAATATGTATAATGTATACCTATCTATGAACCAACGAAATTTATTTATTTTTGGAATATATAATGTATTTGGGAGAGTATGTATTTTATAAGGATATATTGATTTTGATTTGTTTAATTACGAAATAAAAACGCAATCCTTAAAATCTAAAATATAATCTCACTCGTATATCAGTGCTTTATCAGATGATAAAAAATTAACCGACTGGGAGCAGAAACAATGGGGTAATTTTTATCGTTTTTTAATCACATTAAAAAAAAAATAAAAAATCGATAGTAAGAAGCTGTCACCAGTAGGTATATTTTATTGTTGTTAGAGGTTATGTAGTAACTCATAACTATTAGATTCTATAGTAAAATAAATTTTGATTGAATGTGACAGCTAAGATAGTGTTCCCTTTGGAATATAGTCGGTTACTTCCCACGTAGTGCCTGAAAAATTTACCTATTTCGCTGTGTATTATTACCATATCCGTTTGATGATACTTATTTAGTAGCATCAGTTATACATTACCAAAGTTTTATACGCTATCAGACTAAAGAAATATCGATGAATAGTCTAAAATATTGAGTATAATGCGAAATAGAGTAATTAATTTTAACCCTAAATCAAATTTAGGATGATACCCCCAAAAATATAAAATGTAGTCCATTTACACTAATATAACGATATAAGTTGTTTTCCCAGGAAAATTCTAGTTTCCGATGTATTGTTAAAAATAAATATAATTTTGTTTAAAACTACAAGTACATAACCACTTGATAAACGCTTTTTAAATGTTTTTTTAAATCTATTCCCTTCGATGGTCGCGCGGCGTACTGAGTTCGCCAATCCAACTTCACAGTTATTAGGGACTAAATTTGAGTTACAGCGAGTCGAGGCTCCACCTAACTTTCTATTAGCGTATTTTTTACAGAAATATACCACTATAAACTCTACTCTATTCAATTAATTTGTTCTGTATATTTGTGTAATTTGTTTACTTGTGTAATTTGTCTGTGTGATCTGAGCTGTTTAACGAGTTAACTGCTATCAGGCGTACCCAGTACGCCGCGCGACGACTTTTCCTATACCCCCCTATNCCTTTTTCTATAATTATAATGATTGAATTTTAATTTATATTTGTATTTTGTAAGCACATATAGTGATAGAGGAATTAAAAAAAAATATATTGTTTTAACAGTGTTTTATGTAACTTCTTTGATACTTACTTACTACTTGAACTTCTCTAATTTAAGCTATTTTCATTTTGATAATGTGTGTATATTATATATATCTTTTTTTCTTCTTTAATATAGGTTTTTTTAGTTTTATTTTTTCTCCAAAAATATAAAGTAGAGTAATATTTAATATATATTTGAATAGAACATCGTGCATAGCTAAATATAATATCGGCACATAAAAAAAGCTAGTGGCGTACTGAGTACGCCACGCGACCATTCTATTGACATTTTTGTGCGCGACTGTCGAAGGGTAAATACGATATTATGGAATTTAAATGCTGTTTTAAGAATATGACTAGTCAAATAAAATTGTTTATGTTCAAAGAAGCGTGTCGCTCTTCAGCTGTATAAACTGAATACAACTGGTGGGCTCCGGGCTCCTTGCTCCTTACTGGAGTCAGAACTTGGATATTCGATTTCGGACAAGGGACCTAGGCTTAAACCCGACCTAGGCGCTACTAGACTAACTTAAAATATCCCGGTTACATAGATCAAGAATTTGAAGTAAAATTATTTTATGTAGAACTTAAGACGGAGTGGTAACATATTGTGTTCGAATTAATCATATTACGCTCTGAATACAAAAGCCCTGCAGTATAATATTATCTTTAAGTACAAAACTGATGTAAAAACACAATTTTTTGATCGCATCAACAATTCTTAAGACAATGGTGCTAACAACTTAAACTCAATTCGTTTATTTATTTAGAACAGATAAATTCTTATAATTACGGTCCAGCTAACCTAAATAAATCGGGTTTTCATATAATTTCTTGGGTCTATTTACATTCTTATAGATATAACAATTTTATTTTTGTATTTTTATGTATAATAAAATATTTGATGCAATGTTTTGTTTTATATAAAATTTCCCTTGTAAAGAACTGTTGTGTGTTTGGATGCCGAAAACGAGGGTTTCATATTTCTTTATCCCCTTAAATAGGGAAAATGTAAACGGAGGAAATACAATTCCAAAGTGGTGGAAATACAGCTTCTTTCGCTTGGGCGCCCCAGCTCTGCACGTTGGAACCGGCACCCAGTTTTCCATACCATGTAAAGAATATATATTGTATATGCATGCGTATCACTATAAGATAGGTTTTCTTTTTGTCTCTGTATTTGTGTATATTTTCTTTTCTGTACAACAGGCTGTTGAGACAATCCTTACTAGCCTATTTGTATCAAAATACCCGTTTCGGTTCAACATTCTTAGCCCCCTATTCTTGTCTTTAGGTTTTCTTTTTGTTTTGTTGTTGTTGTTGTTTTTCTTTTCCTATAATTTTTTTTGTACATAAATACAATTGCTTTTACATAACATGATGTGATTCAAAGAAATGTGTTTGATTTTGTTTTTATTCAAAACTTATATAATGATAAGTGATACGTGTATTACTCATGAATGAAAATGACGAGAAAAATATAATAACGTAATTCCACGTACTTTTAAGTAGCACTGCCTGTAATTAGTTTTTGTTTTCTCTCTACTTTTTATATTTTATAAAAAAATACAATTGCTTTTACATATCATCTTGTGGTTCAAAGATGTGTTTTTGATTCTGCTTTTATTCAAAACTTGAATAATGATGGGAGTATATCCTCGTAAAAAATGGTGATAAAAATATAGCAACGTAATTGTACGCACTTTTAAGTATTTCGTTTTTTAATTAATGTAAGGGTTTACTTTAAAAGTCCTTAAACCTACTTCATCCCTTTTTACTCTCTCGTCGATATATTGTATGTTTTTATAATAATTATGAATAATATCTATATTTATTAAATGCAACTTAAGATCCTCGACTGTATTTTTCTCCTATGTGTGATAGCGACTCATCATGAAAGAGTTGTAGTTCAATAACCAAACAACGTCTTGACACAAAAATTGTAATATAAACAATTGACCGGTTTTGGCTGTTCTAAAGCAGCCTTCTTCAGATAATCTTGAGGTTACTGTATTGATCACGAGTACAAGTCACACTTGTACTCAACAGACTTGTACAGTGAGACTTGTACTCATGAAGTCAATACAGTAACCTCAAGATTATCTGAAGAAGGCTGCTTTAGAACAGCCGAAACCGGTAAATTGTTTATATTACAATTTTTGTGTCAAGACGTTGTTTGGTTATTGAACTACACCTCTTTCATGATGAAATGCAACTTTACAAATTATACACATTGTTGTGTTTTATTCACCTACTTTTATTTTGCAATAAAAGTAGGTATAAGGCTATGGAATAAAGATAATTTTATTCTTAGGGACAGTATTACTTTTAGTTCCCTTCTAATCATTGCAATAAGTTGACAAAGTATTTGAGTCAAGCGAAGGATGCGAAATGCTTTATAAGTATAACATTCCTTGGTGAAATGCTTTTAGTCTTATCATAGTTTCGAATTACTCACTAAGTTTGGACCACAAAAAAAGATTGCTTTGATTACCTGTATTGTGTAGGTATTGAACGTGTGCTATACGGCTATAGTTATACAATACCGAACCCAATTTCAAAAGACCTTATCTTGAAAGTGACCGTAGTTTTCCTCTTGCATGTGAATAATAATAATTGTCGTGTTTCAAATTCCAAGGTTGTTGACAAAAGTCCATTGGCCACGTAGTTAATTCCGGTTATTTGAATATTGATTAGACCGGCGCTACTCCGATACCTGAACAAGCCTTCCGTATAGTCGATGATTGTTAAATTCCCTAGTATGTATTGTCAGTCTAACTTAGTGTATAATCTAAACCATCAAGTATTCATCGTGTCATTCATTGCTTCCAACATGGCGAAGCGTATTCGGGATTTGGCAATCTCCCTCTCCGCTTCCATTTTGTAATTCGCCCTACTTCATTATTTAAAGTCTTTCGTATCAATGTCGAATGTCGTTTCATATATGGATGTACCTGCGAGATGCGAGATAACCGCATAAGTCTTCGTTTACAGAATAAGGTAGGATCGATAAAATGCTGTCAGATATAGTAATCTGTTTCTTACCACTACTCTTTGTTTTCGATTAAAAAATAAGGAGGAAAGAAAAAATTAGTGTTGATCAAAAATATTGAAAATTTTTAATTTATTTTTTATTCTTCCCCAAATGTTTGTTCCTTTCCTTAACATCCTAAGAAGATATCTATCTATTCTTCTTTCTTTATTTATGTTACTAGAAAAGCGCAAAATGGAATTTTGCTGACAAGTTTTTAAGTTTTAGTTCCGAGCCAAAGGCGAGGATAGGCTAAACAAATTTACTGCAGAGGTGAAGCCGTGACAGGAAATTCTCTATTTTGCTGACGGGGCGAAGCCGAGTCAGAAAAATTACATGTTGACTGACGAAGCACATGGCAGGAAAATGTTAATTACCTGCTAAGGTGTACCGAAGCTGGTAGTCTTTAAACGAATCAGGAATGTTTCCTTTGCTGCATAGTTACATTACATGTCACATACAATATTTTATCTACTAATGGCAGAAATATCTCAATTTTTAACGATTTTTTAAAAAAATAATCACTGTAAAATAATAAAATTTGTTATTACTATAATATTATTTAAGTTATTTTAAAAAATCACAGGGAAGTACTTGCGTCCAAGTACTTTTTAGGGTTTTGTTGATGAGTAAGCATACCCATTATGTAATTATAATTTCTTTTCAACGATCTCAAGAATCCCGGGTTCGATCCCCCGCGGGGTCACAATGTTTTTTATCAGTAATAAACCAAAAAGGAATGCAAAATTTAAAAAAGCATATATATGTATCTACAAAACCCTAAAAAACATAAATACTTAGCAAAATTTTACGCTTAAATACATAAGAATAAACAATGTTGGAGAGTTCTTAACCTGCGATACTGTAACCTTTTTGTTGTAAAAATTTCACACACTTTGATAGGTTGCTGCGTGTGTTTTTTTTTTTTTGGCATGCTACAAAAGATTGAAGAAAAATGACATTTTGCAGATTGGAAACAGTACAAAATGCTTATTTTTGCTGCCGTGAGTAGATAAAAATATTTTCGTGTTTCAACTTTTTGCACCATTTTTTTTAATGTCCACATTCACACAAACATACATCTATTTGCATCTATTTCTTCAAAAGTGCTCATCTGATTTTTAAGAAATTTGGATGGTTTCAAGTAGCCCCAGATTAATTTAACCCGTCTTCGCTCATCAAATAGTGCTAAATTGATTCTTTGATTCGTGTAATTTCTTATAAGATTTATTGAACATTGGCTGTTTTGGTTTGTTTATAAGTACATAAATTATTTAAGTAATAAAATAATCAATTTTTCTCTTTATTTATTTGTCTTTTTACTGGTCTTATGTTACTTATCTTTGTAAGTTTCATTTAACGTTTCCGTTACCCCAATTTTGAACCACTTCCCGTCTTTCAATCTTCCCCAAATTTTGCACATAGAAATATTTGAGGTGAAGAATACAGAAACCAAAAAAAAATATAATAATAATAATAAAAAATGGTATTTTTATATATAAATTATTAAATTTGAAATAAGTACATTATTTTGAAATTTCTTTTTGGTTTTTAATTTTTTACTAGTCATTATTAGGTCATATTATATTAACTATGTTGTTGTTTTATGCATCAACAAAGCGTCCCCATGTAATTCTGTTAAATACCACCATTTTAACTCCATTCTAGGTTGTTATACTTGTGTTCTTCTTGTGTATCCATAGACTAATCACTAATCTTAACCTCATAATTTCTATTAATTGCGGTTTATATATAACTACTTCAGTAATTATGATGGAAACCATTTAGGTGCATGTTTAATAGACGTGGATTATGAGTCATGTGTAAAGTTAGTTAATGGAGCGAAATGGACGGGGGATTGAAAAGGAAGGGCCTGTTAGGTGGTAAAGTAAACTGAATGGAACAAGATTCCGGGATGGTTTAGTTTAGGGAGTTTGCTTTACCTGAGGGCCTCCGGACCCTTCATCCTCACGGACAATAGGATTCTTCTTTATTCCTCAATGGGAGCACATTTTTATCTCGTTGAATGGAGTCCGCTTAGCCTCCAGGAATGTTCCAGTCTTCGCTCCAACCTTCCTTTTTCCACTAGGTGGAACCTTAATTGCCCTAAATTGGGCTCCGGTTGTACTACACAGAGAAAAAAGAGGAGGGAGTGAAGGAAAAAGAGCCTCCCTTTTACCAACCGACATTTTTAGTGAAAAACTTAGTGCAATTATATCAACACAAAAGGAAACAGTGCTTTGGAGGAGAGCCTCTTGTACTATTTCACCTAGTGGTTAAATGGAGTTACGGTGAACAAACAGATGTTGCTGAACAAGATATTTCCTATTTTGTGTAAAGGTCATTTTTTCTTTTTAGAATAGTATCTAAACAGTATAATTTAAACTTCAAACATGAAACAATTATACTTTGCTAAACTGTTATCCTTATTCAGTTTAAATTGTTGTATTGTATTGTTATTTTTTCCACCATGGAAGGGAATGTAATTACTTTTATTTCTATGTAAAATGTTGAATATTTTCCCACAATTTGTAAGCGACAAGAACTTTGCAAGAATCTCTAAGTAGGGTAGACACTAGGGGTCCAATTACTTTAGTAAGGGACCGGTCGGGCCGGGGCCCCTTGCTAGAAAAGGAGTGCTGACCCGAAGAGGGTTATTATAGGAATATTGGCATGACATCAAATAAACTTTTAAATGATCAATGTATAAGTTATAAGTGGGAACTCTCTTCCTTTATTAGTATTGTGCAATTACATTATTTGAGAAGTTACTGCCTGGTTTTAGTCGGATACAAATGGGCAACAAACACTTTTTTTTTTAATCGTTAAGATTTCAAATTTCCCACCCATGTTACACTAATAATTTAGCTTCGGTCGGTTTAGGAATTCGGTAAATTTAGAAGGGTTCAATGTTACTACTGTTAATTTTATTCGTTATTTTGGTTAGTTGGTCATTTTGGTTTAAATAATAATAAATTTTAAGTAATTTAATAATAAAATTAATGGTTCGATATGTGAAGTAGAAAAATTATTTATATTGACAAAACCAACTAATTTGTTTAAAATTGTGAAAATATATCAAATCGACCTACAAAGGAAGAAAAAAAAAAAAAAAAAAAAAAATAGAATCGGCCAATTGTTTTTATTATGTTAGTCGTAATTTGAAATTTTATTTGTTGGATAGATTTTTATTGGATTGAACCCTAACATTTGACATTATCCCTAATACCGTTTACAAATAGACTGCTTGATTTAATGCTTTTACATTTACATGCCATTATTGTCTAATTACCTAATTTAATTGTTTCCTCCGTTTATTTTTGTCAAAATTGTTTTATTTTTTTTACATGAATTAAAGTATCTCAGCAAAAGTTAATAAGCGCAGACGGTTTTAAATTATCTGCGGACTACTTTCGACGAACCATCCAAATTTCATAAAAATCAGATGAGTTCTTTTGAATCTATAGGTGTAAATAAATGTATTTTTGTGCGCATGTGGAAGAGAAACAAATATGCGCAGAAGTTTGAAACTTTTATGGGACCATTAATGGGCTAATCATGAACTACCACTTGTCTGAAACGTATATCTGTCTTGGAAATTTTGAAATCAAAGACAAAACTTGAAATCAACGTCATAGGCTTACCTATGACCTTGGGTAAACTTGTTCCAAAAAATGGAAATAATAATATTGTAAATAAACAAATATCTATTCTTGATATCGTTATCAGAAATAAAAGTAAACTTTTGGAACACATTTTCATTAAATTACGATTGGTAAAATATTTATGTTTTCTAGAAATATATTATTGACTGTGCTTGCTTTGGTGGACAGTGAATTTCACTTAATTTGAATTAACAATATTTTATAAGCCCAATTTTAAGTTTTTAGAAGATAAACTTATCTTCGATATGAATTTATAACATACTTTGTACATCAAGTGCTAATACCCTGAAACTAATAGGAATTGCCTTAGTCAGTAAAACGTTTAATCCCGTATCACTAGGAAACTAGCATCCTCGGATTCGATTCCCAATGGACTAAGAAATTCTATGAACTCTAGGGACTAAGAACCTCCCAAAAGGTGTGTATATTCGATATTGCATCCTCGTAAAATAGTATATCTCTCAATTTACCTCCCGACAAGCGAAAAAAAGTAGTTAGTTATGATAACGATGGCTATAAATTCGAGACCAAAGATTTTTCTTCTGAAATTTCCATCGTACTTTCTTCTATCAAAAATATTTGTAATTTAATATAATCTGTAATGAATATTTTTGTATTAGTTTATATTAATTTTATTTATAAATAAAGTAAATATAAATAAAATAATATGATAAAGTATGTATTTATATTTGAAACATTAAGCAGATGAAAACAGTTTAATAGGCGTTTTAGTATGTTTTTTTTCCATTTATTTGACAATTAAGTCATTATTACGGGCTGATTCAGATCGCAGAGTTAGCAGACATCGTAGCGGCAAATACTTGGTTTTCAAAATACAGGGTGACCCAGATTAAATGGTCAAAAAAGAATGAGCGTGTTCTATGGGTCAAATGCAACAAAAAATGTCGAGTAAGCATATGGTCGATTCTCATTTGTTTTCGAGATATCGATTTGTTTAGACTTTTTCGAAAAAAATCGAAAATTTTGAGAAAATGCGCTATTTCTCAAAAAATAAATGAGATAGCAAAATTTTGATAATAAACAATTTTAAAGAGCACGAAAAAAACTTTCAGAATCACTCATTGGTTTTTAAAATAACAGCTTTGAGCCACCTTTTTAGTCCCTTTATATTGTGACATTGCTATTTTTTCTATTTTGACTCCAAATTTCTGTAGCCTACTACTCTTAGTTGAGGAAAGCTAGACATGCGGCGAATACGGGAAAAACTTCTCCATTTTAAAAGCTTTTGAATGGTATATTAAAAGTTTAAGGTCATCGGAATAGTTTTCGAGTTATCACTAATTGAATGTTGCCAGCCATGTTTTTAGGTGGAGAAAAATACATTAAAAATTTAAAACATTTTCAGGTTAATTAAAAGAAATAAATGTGGTAACACACAATAGGACAAAAAACTAATAAATCCGAATTTTTTACACTTTTAGGACATGTGAAATTACATTTTTTAATTATTTAAAAATAATTCAAGTTACGTAAAAATCATTGTTCCTCGGAAAAATCATCTCGTAAAAATTAGTAGTCTTTATTACCATTAGAAAATATGCATGGTGTTCAATTCATTTTTATAATTTTGTAGAAGAATGGTTTTCAGAACACATGGAGGTTGTTCTATTAGCTCCGAGGAGTCATTGCTGGTTTCTACTTGACGGTTGCCCAGCACACTATGGACGACCAGTTAGACAGTGGCTGAACGAAAATTTTCTAGGAAGATGGATTGGAAGACAAGGACCAGTGGCCTGAGGGGTCTCTTGACCTTACACCTTTAGATTTCTTATACTGGGGAAGGGGAACAATTAAAGAATTGGTTTAAAGGTCCGCCACAAACCAAAGAACCGCTTATAGAACATATTGGAATATCAAACAGAATGATTACTAACGCACAAGTAACAGCAACTGTGCGAAGAAGGTGCCTTCAATGCATTGCTGTCGCTGTCGAAGGAACCGATATAAAGCTTTCCCTCACGATAGAATTCATAAAAAGAACAAAAAAAAAAAAAATATTTTCAAATATAACTTATTTTTCCCCCCTTGAACATTCTTTTGCTTTTTCCTAAAAGCTTTTTTTACTTACTAATTAACTATAGTTAATTAAAACAAATAAAGGTTCTAAAGAAATAATAAACTCTTATTTTTAAGTAGGTCAATTAGGGTATGAATGTAGCAAGAGTTAACAACTCATTGTGGGTAGAAATTGGCTATATTTCGTCCCCCTCCGGGACATAATCATGCCTAAGGCAAATAAATTGACCTACTTAAAAATAAGAATTTAATAAATAGGGACATCTAATATCTACTTACGGAAATAATAAACTATTTTATATTATAATCAATGTCATAAATTACAAAATCACACATGTTTTCTAATGGTAATTAAGACATTTTATTTTTTATTTTTATGAACAATGATTTTTACGTAACTTGAATTATTTTTAAATAATTAAAAAATGTAATTTCACATGTCCTAAAAGTGTAAAAAATTCGGATTTATTAGTTTTTTGTCCTATTGTGTGTTACCACATTTATTTCTTTTAATTAACCTGAAACTGTTTTAAATTTTTAATGTATTTTTCTCCACCTAAAAACATGGCTGGCAACATTCAATTAGTGATAACTCGAAAACTATTCCGATGACCTTAAACTTTTAATATACCATTCAAAAGCTTTTAAAATGGAGAAGTTTTTCCCGTATTCGCCGCATGTCTAGCTTTCCTCAACTAAGAGTAGTAGGCTACAGAAATTTGGAGTCAAAATAGAAAAAATAGCAATGTCACAATATAAAGGGACTAAAAAGGTGGCTCAAAGCTGTTATTTTAAAAACCAATGAGTGATTCTGAAAGTTTTTTTCGTGCTCTTTAAAATTGTTTATTATCAAAATTTTGCTATCTCATTTATTTTTTGAGAAATAGCGCATTTTCTCAAAATTTTCGATTTTTTTCGAAAAAGTCTAAACAAATCGATATCTCGAAAACAAATGAGAATCGACCATATGCTTACTCGACATTTTTTGTTGCATTTGACCCATAGAACACGCTCATTCTTTTTTGACCATTTAATCTGGGTCACCCTGTATATTGGTTTTGTAATTGTATATCATGTCACTCGTCTGTTCAAAAATATTGTAAGGGATATTCAAATCGGTAGACGGAAAAAATGCCCTCGGAAAAAATGCCCACGGAAATAAAGCCCAGGAAAAAATACCCACGGAAAAAATACCCACGGAAAAAATGCCCACGGGAAGAAAAGTCCAAAATTATTAACTTTAATCGTTAATGGTAGTTTTTAATTATGGTTATTTAATTTTTAACGTTAACAAATTTTAACCTATTTTTAAATAGAATAGTCATTAGGAGTATTGTATTTTTGAGTTATATAACTAAAAGTACTGGACATAAGATGCATTTTCTTTAAAATCGTAGGGTTTTTACCAGGTATTACTAATCACCATGAATAAATTCCTACAATATGTTATCATACACTACACAACATTGTAACAATAACAATATTTTACAAAGATACACACTTGTTACGTCATATCAATCGGTCAGAAAGTCCTGACGATTGTCATTCCTACGGGAAAGGGTTCCTACTTCAGCAGTGTTCGTGTGTTAATGTTATTTTTTAGACGTTGTAAGCTGTTTGAACATAATTGCATTATAATTGCCTTGGTTTTTATCTAAAATATATTATATATCGTTATAATGAAACTAGCTGAAGTAAACTCGGGCGATGGCGATGTTGTGGCGATTTAAGATGTTGTTTAAGAAATCATTTACTTTCTTACTGTGAATAAATATCTATATCAACTACTCAAAATAGGAACGAAAATAATTTTATTTTTTTATTTTTTTGTTAACAAAGAGTCCGCCTTACTTTTATTATTACAATTAAATAATTATTTACAATACTATAACATTACAAGTACAAAAAATAATTATGCCCTCCTCCTTCTCGAATTTGCTATACGCCGTAGAAACTCCTCTCTGTTCTCCCTAGAAGTTCATAATAAAATAAAAACATAATAAAATTTGTTATCGTTAAAAATTAACTAATTTTTTAAAAACTACCATTAACGATTAAAGTTTAATTATTTTGGAATTTTATTTCGTGGGCATTTTTTCAATGATTCATTAAAATCACAGTTGGAAAGAAAACTTTAATTTTATAGAGTAGAATATGCCCTTCAAAGTAATAGTCCTATTATAGTTTTTTACTTTAACATATGTAGTATATATATGTAGAGAGGTAGGTAGATATATGTAAGTATTGTGATGTCGCTCAATTTGTCCCTTGAGTTCAATAGTGTGGCTTTTTATAAATATCTGTCTGTATTCTGTGCAGGCGCATGAAACCATTACTATCTGGCCCGATATCCATTAATTTTGGCATAAATGTTCAGAAAACTAACTAAATCAAAGTTTTGGGCACTTTTTTATAGAGTGTCACTCCCCTATGGTTTTTGTAGAATGTAGAATATAAATGACTTTCCAAGTAACTATTTAGTCAAAGGGATGTTTAGTCCAATGTACTTTTGGACAAAGGGGTATCACATTTCTGATTTTATAAGGGGAGTAACAGTCTAAAGAAGAACATTGCGTACACCTTCATTAAATGGTTACTCCCCTTTGGGTTTTTAATAAGGGGAGTAACAATCTAAAGAAGTGCCAAGTTTTGATTGTTTTCACGTCCTGATCTTTTTTTTAAGTCCTGATCAAATACATCATTGGGTTGGACTTCCGACCGCTTCATACATCAGCTTCTATGTGAAAAATGTTTCACCTTTCTAAAATTTGAAATCACCAGATAAATCACTGTTTTTCTCTTGTCTTCAGGTGGCGCTACCTATTTGGCTTCTCTAGTTGTTAGGGTTTTGTAGATACTTCTCAAAACCCTTATGCCGAGGGTGATGTGTCTGTCTGTCCGTCGCTCTTTGGCTCATAGCGCCCGAACCATTTAAGCTAAAATGCTGAAATTTGAAACACTGGCGTAACTTCCGGGCCCAAACACAGGACATATACACAAAAGTTAAAAATTTAATATGCGCATGCGCAATTCGAAAAAATGCGGTAAAGTCAAAAATTTAGATTTTTTTTAATTTTCGAGTGGGGTATCAAATGAAAGCTGCTGAATAGCAGATTACGAATATATGAATAAATTTTTAAATTTCG
>KZ651159.1:152023-164788 GCA_001010745.2 Gerris buenoi | reverse complement strand
TACTATGTTACATTATTTATATTAAATTTAAACAAAAATAACTAGATTTTAATCCAATATTGTTCCCCATTGTATTTATAAAAACAAAAATGTATACCTACTAAAATGTGTTTTTCGAATTTTAATGTTACAGCCTGAAGAAGCCCTGAGTTAGGGCGAAATATAGCTGTTTGTTTTAAGAAAAGGAGGAGTTTATTTATTGTAACCCTAACCAGACCCAAAGAAAATATATTTTTACATATAGTTTTCTATACTTAGAGCAATTTAAAAAGGGTTCACCATCAAGAGAAAAATTATAAAAGAAGTTTTTTATATTCGCATAATTATTTTTAAAGTTTGACCAAAATTGTCGTTTTTATGACTAGTCAGTGGGGTAATGAGTTAAAGCAGTAAATAACTGCTCTAGAAGGACTCAAGAAGACAAAGGCTAACGGAATGTCAAAGACGTTCATGATTCTTCTCTCTTCCTTCTTCTTTATCTTCATCATACCGTATAAGAAACAATTTTTCAACGTTTACAGTTAATTGTACTGTACTCTGGAAAGGAAACTTAGTGAAGTGAACAAGACTGTAGAGAAAGAAAGAAAAAAGTGCCACCTGTATCGAAACAGGTTTGTCTCCCCTCCCCGTTAGGATGTGTTTTAACTTCCTAGATCGTACCTCATATTTTTTTCGCCCTTTTCTTGTTCAATCTTAGAAAGAAAAGCAGGATGGTCGATTCAAATCACAATAAAAAAGGGAAGAATGGGTTATGATCTAAGATCAATTGTGACAGCTTTCTCTCGAAGTTATCTTCTTCTTTAGTTTGATATAGGAAGAAAACTAAAATTGCTATTGAAAAACTGAAAATATGTCAAACTTTTTTCATTTAAAAATCAGTTTTAGGAAATTTGACAATCCATTATATTTTTGGGAAGCCCTGTTTACTTCCTACTCTTTTGTTTTTATATATCCAGTGCTTGAATGACAGTATTGGCAGGAAAGGGATGTCTGGCGTTAAAGGATCTACATACTTATTAAAACAAATTAAATATGTATTGTCCTTTAAAAGAATAGAGTTTGGCGGATCTGTTTCGGACTTACTATAACTTTCCTTTTTTGTGAGAAGTTTAGTTGAGTGAGCAACTGACTAAGACTTAGTTCAGGACTTGTACCTACTATTCGGGTAAAAAAGGTAAAAGAGCGTGTCACTTACCACTTCTACCAACCTGCATTTAAAACTATGAATCCATAAATAAATACATTTTACTTCGAACTGTGATACTGTTGATTCTACTAGATTTTGTGGAACATATCCTTAAAGAATGAAAATCAAAGAACTATATTGCTTAGTTTATTGGTTAAAATAGTTGTGCGTGAAGTCACGCATGTAAAGGGCTTCGTTTGTATTGCGTGAACATAAAGTTAGTTAGAATAAGGGTGGCGGGGAACGAAAAAATTATGCTTTTTGCCAAGGTGGCGTGGAAAATTAAATAATTTATACAAGTGTTGTATATTTTTGTAATCTACTTTTTAGTAAAATACCCCAAACAATTTTTATTTGTGCGTGACAAATTATCAGTAGTATTCGATTCCCAGAATGAGATCAAATTCCAATTGTTATTATTTCCTGCGTTTGTCGCTAATAAAATACAAGCCGTTAAGCCCGTGGTATGGTATTTATATTAAAAAAAAAAAAATGAGTCAATTAATTTAGATTTATTTTATTTACGAGTTACAAATCAAAATAAACATTTTTTTGGAATATATTTGGTTGCCTTAGATTAGCAATTACAAATAATTTTTAGGTGGATTAGTTATGGGTCACTACTTGATTATTATAAATAACTTAATGTACGTTTAACGCGCCTGTATCTTCAAATATATCGAACACATTTTTTTTTATAGAAAAAAGACCTTGGAGGGTGTTAAATGTAAGTAGAGGACGACCTCTGAGTTCAAATATGGTTTTTTTTTTTTTTTTTTTTTTTTTCCAATCTTTGTGCATCCCCCCCCCCCATCCATTATTTTAACAAATCAACGAAAAAATATCACAGTTATTATTTGACAAAGAACAGAAAATGGGTTATGAGGAATTTTTAGACGTTGCATATTTCGAGGAAAAAAAAATTCCTTTCCCCCATATAAACTGAAATTTTAATAAATAGTTAGTGGTTCTGACTGAGAATTTTGTGGTACCACTTCATAATTATTAGAGAGGTTAATTAAAAGTGACACAACAATATAGTGACCACAATTTTTTATAAAATTTTGGTGGCAATATTCTTGTGTTACTTTTTATTTTTATCTAGTCATAATAATTATGAATAATTATTATGAAATTTTAATATCTTGAGAATTGTTTCAGCTATATACAAGTGGTAGTTTCATGTTGTTTGACTATAAAAATACGTTTGTTTCTCGTCATTGTAATAAACGGTTTAATAGTAATAGCTATAAAAAATTTTAATGACCGCCATTTTGTAAAAAGCACTCGATTATGTTGGTTAACGAAGATTAGTTTAATTTGCCATGGATCGCTTTTGTGTGTTAAATGCACATACTCGACAACTTAATTTTTTAATTATTTTTGTATTTAAATTATTTATACATTAACAATTTTATTATATTAAATATTTTAAATAAAAATATTAAACAAAAAATACTTGGAAATACAATAGTTTCTTTTAAAAGTAAACCTTAAAAGTAAATATTTAATTACTTGTTTTGACTTATTTAGTTGTTAAACTAAGACTTTTTTACCCACATTTGTGTATATTATAAGAAAATATATATATCTATATACTCTAATTTTTCTCTAAGGATGTTAAAGACGAATTCATCATTCATCCCATGCCACTTGCTGAAACACGATTTTTTATGTTGTAGGCCACCACCTACAAGGGAAGGAGGGCTCATATTTCTTAGCTCGCTGGGTCAAGTTTATTAGGAAAGCTACCCGTACATTACTTTGTAACATGGAATGGAAATGGAACCAAATTCAGGTATGTTAGTTTAAAATCACTTAATCTAAACCACTTAAACAAAAATCAAATTAATATAACTTGAAGTTAAATTTGCTAGGTTGAAGATTAATAATTTATTTTGTGCATTTCTAGTCCTTACACTTTTGATATTCATTCAATGGAATAAATCAGGTGCTGCGTAAATAATTCGGGAATAAAAAAAATCAACCAGATCTGGCTAAAAATTATTCTTCAGAATAATTAGAATGCTTTATTATCATTCTACATTTTATCTTAATTTATTTGTTACATGAAGTATATGTATGTAATACCTATACGAGTATGTATACTGTTTTTAACCATGAAAAAAAGATAATAAACCAAATAAATATTATTAGCCATTAGGGGGTAAAATCCTTTAGAAAAGCCCGTAGTGTCGCTTTTCTTATTTTTCAACCTTTAAAAGAATTAAGGAAGTTAGAGTTAAAGGGAAGCCTGTATTTCCCCTAAGTTTGCTTAATAGAATTACAAATCCCGGTGAAGTTTGCCAGATATAATCGAGTTTTTTATTTTCAATTTGACGAGGGTATAACCGACAGACAACAGACAAGCTGGACAAGAGACAAACTAAAATCTCGTATATACAGAAATATTGTTTTAAAATAGAATTTAATTAAATGTTTTTATGTTTCCTTCCCTACGTAGAAATAAATTTAATTATGAGAAAATGAATATGTATGAAGATAATAAATTTATCTAAAAATATAATCTCGTAGAAACAATGATTTAAAGTGTACATTTATGTTTCATAATAGTTGTAGATCATCGACAAAGTACACGGATCTTACTAGGGATATCCAATTTTATGTAAAGTATGTAACTCTATATATTATTCAACGAAGAGATAAAATTATGTCTTGTAACCTCGTTATTATTATACTATTTTTTTGTTTTGGAGTAATAAGGCTTTGAATTGCAAAATATTTTTGTATAAGCTAACTCTCTCTTAAGTTTTTTCTCATGCTTTACACTTATAATGATGCTAAAAAAATAAAGATTATAACAAACGTTGCTTCACTCAATGGTGTAACATCTAGCTATTACAGTTATTAGAGCAATGGTAGTTAGTATTTTTTTATTTCGTACTACAATATGATAAAACCCACATTAATGTTATCGTTTTAAAATAACTAACCTTGATCTTTTTTTGTTCATTGTAAGTGTAGGGGAAGAATTGTTAACTTCTACGATCTAGACTCTAAATCCTAGAAGTTAACAATTCTACATTTTAAAGCATGAAATTCCCAACTTTTTTTATAGAAGAATTGTTTTTTGTTCCCTTCTATGATCTAGACTCTGGATCCTAGAAGGTAGTAATTCTCAATTCTACATTTTAAAGCATCAAATTCCCAAAGTTGGTGTTTTAGGTGTTCATGTATGAATTTTCAGAATTTAACTTTAAATTAAGGTCCATAATGAATGTGTTTTTTTTTATTGATTCTCGTTTCTCATACAATTTGAACTATACGTCCCAATATATTATATTTTATGTTCTTAATCTTCTGTCACTTAATCGTTTGTCATCGTTTCTCATACATTTTGAACTTATTCGTCTCAATATATTTTTATGTACTTATAATCTTCTGTCACTTAATCGTTTGTCATCGTTTTTCATACATTTTGAACTTATTCGTCTCAATATATGTTATGTTCTTAATCTTCTGTCACTTAATCGTTTGTCATCGTTTCTCATACATTTTGAACTTATTCGTCTCAATATATTTTATGTTCTTAATCTTCTGTCTCTTAATCGTTTGTCATCGTTTCTTATACATTTTGAACTTATTCGTCTCAATATATTTTATGTTCTTAATCTTCTGTCACTTAATCGTTTGTCATCGTTTTTCATACATTTTGAACTTATTCGTCTCAATATATGTTATGTTCTTAATCTTCTTTCTTACTTAATCGTTTGTCAATGGACTCAATAAATATTAAAAAACATTGGGTTAGGTGTTCTATTGTAAAAGTTTGTTCTCTTCAACGATTTGCTTTACGAGGTTCTATTTTAAAAGGTATTGTACACAGTTTTAGAAATTATTAGTATTCAACGGGTTACACACATCTAGATTTTCTTGATTAAAAAAACAAACATTGCTCGTAAGTATATAGACCAAGTACCTACACTTGATGCACTCTCTTCGCTCAAAAAAGTAAACTTTTTTCTAACCAATTTTCTTTTTTAAAATTGGACTCAAGGAAAAGTCTTTTTAGTTCTGGCTTATTTTCCCCTCCCCATTTAAAACTTGTTCATTTACACGAAATGAGAAAAAAATGAAATTCAAAAGAAAGAAAAATCCCTACGTGGATTTTTGTTATTTCGTTTTAATTAAAAGGCTTTGGAGGATAAGGTAAGGGAAGAGGTTTTTGGTGGTTTTTTAGTCTGCATTTAGACGTTATGAAGTTGGAAGGCTTGCACAGGTTGGTGGTTGCTTGAGGTTTCAGCTTCACAGGGGGGCCCCCATGAGATTCTTATCTTGGATGGCTTCCAGACGTGGCAACCCTGGCATTCATAAGTGCCTTCACTAATTAAACACCCTTAACTATAATGATATAATCTCAGACACCCTCCTCAACCACCCATGACGACACAACTAAACCCTTTACAAATTATTCTTACCTCATATATTCCCCTAGATTTATTAATACAATAACTCTTACGTCAACCTCAAAGGCTACTAAATTCCTTTGTAGCTGACCTATTCATCGATGATATAGACATAAACAATTTTAAATCAAATTCCTTGACCTCTGCTTGGCTTATTAAAATAATTTAGTATTCAGTTTTTGCTCCCAATTTTACCGAAGGTAACGCAAGCTATTTGAACGTTCCGAAAAACTTATTTCAAAAATTCCCAAGACAGAATCCGTTTCATACATCAGGGAACATTTTTGGTTCCGTTTCTGACGCTCAATTTTTTTGAAATAACTCATCTAATAAAAAACTCATATAATTTTATTGAAATTAGGGTGGTAGGTAAGTAGGTTACAATTAGCCCATTGTTGGTCCCTTATAAGTTTCAACCTTCAGCACACCTATTAATTTCTCTCTACACATACGCACAAACATACATTTATTTACACCTATATCTTCAAAAGTTCTCATTTTTAAGAAATTTAGATGGTTTGTCCAAAGAAGTCCGTAGAAATAGCCCCACATTAATTTTTACGTATGCGCTTTAACATGTGTGAAATTCATACTTTAATTTATGTATAAATCAAAACAATTTTGCCTTATTATAAAAACGAGGGAAACAATAAAATAAATTAGTCAATAATGGCTTGTAATAGAATGAAATCAACTAAGTACGTGCTCGGATTTGAGGAAGCTATGTGCCACACTAATTGGCTGTCTCATCAATATCTCGAAAACTAGTTTGTTTCCTAACGAAAACGATTTAGGCTATAGGTGCCCACTTGCGATTAATAATCACGTGATTGTTTAGTCGCGTAAATAGAACACATGGTTTTAAATTGGAATGCACCCATATGCGACTAAAAAATCGCGGCGATTATAAAAACGCAACCACACCTATATTTGAGGCAACTCATTGACATGCATGAAATAGCACACACTAAAGCGACAGCGACAATAAATCGCATGTGGGCGCCTAGCCTTAAATTGTTGATTCTTCATAAAATGGACTACAAAATAGATTTTTAAAAGTCAAATTGTTTGAACCGTTTTTGAGGAATATTTTCCACTTTTTCTGAATTTTAGGGGGTAGCGCCCCCAGTATCAATTACAAGAGTCTTTGGAAAGATTTTATCAAGAAACATCTTATGATTTTACCCTATCTTTATTATTTTTGGAGGGAAGCTTATCGCTGAGATTTTTCGTAAAACTTATTATCCCTACAAATAGTCATTTGCTAATAATGTATAGTAATTATTCACAGCTAGCTTCTGTAAAAATGAATGCCTCTTACAATAGTTAATAGAATGTATAATTATATATTATTAATTATCAAACGCGTTTCGACATAGTATACTTATATCAGTTCAGTGTTAAGAGTTAACCTGGCAGTAGTAGTAAAGTTTATATGTTAAAATCTTTTGACTTAAGTTAAGTTTTAAGTAATTAAGTACTAAGGCTTAAGTTAAGTCTCTATCTACTATCTTAACACATAACACTGAAGATTTGTTGCCGAAACACGTTTTTTAAATTATGTATTAATTCAAAATTGTGGTGATAATGTTGTGTTACTTTATACCTACCTCTCTCAGTCATAATTATAATTTGGCCCCTCAAAATCTCAGTCATGACAACCAATAATTTCTTACAAAAGTTCAGGATTAACCCGATCACCGGAAACTAGAAGCAGGTCCATCCAGAATGTTTAAATTATATAGTCTCTGACCACGTAAGTTTACTTTAATGTACGATTAACTTGCGAATTTTCTTACCAATAAATAATATGAATATTTCACTTAATTTAAAGCTGTAGACATTTCTACATAACTTTCATGTAATGCCGTTTAGTATACCAACACTATAACACGTACTAAACTTTCCTAAAATCGTTATCCTTCATCTTGTGTTTTCTATTTGTTTTGTTGTTACGGGTTTTCTCTAGTAAAGTTTTATTTTTATAGAAAAAAAAATCAAAATAAGCTGTAAGCATAACCCTAGCCGCCTGTTAACCACGACCTTCCTCACTATTTCCGCAAAATCGATTAATGGTTATAATTGCTATTGACGTTTAAAGGACTTGTAGGAAAAGGAAAAAAGGGCTTAAAGGAATTGTAATATTCATATTTTAATTTAATAAATAGATATGTTATTTAACGCAAAAATGTTCAATAGGTTTTTACTTTCTTAGTGGATCTTTTTACTTTATCATATAGGTACGTTGTATATAATATAATATACATATATATACAGGGTGGTCCAAAAGTCTTCCCTCCCCTCTTTCTTCCCTCTCTTAACGTTTGAACGGTTTGAGATAAATTAACTAAACTTACGAATATCTCCAATATTTTGCACCCTATATGGAGCTACAGTATTGAAATAGTAGATTTTAGCGCTGGGGGCAAAATGGATGGTTGTCCTTAGTACGCGACTGGATGGATAGGAAAAAAAGTTTATAGTTAAATTCTATTATTTTCACCGTAGAATCCAAGTATGCTATCAAAAATATACGCTCCAATTTGAAATTTTGGAGCTGTGTGGCCTGTGGGCAAAGTGGGTGGTTGCCCCTAGTGCGTATAATTGCATGAAAATAAACTTCCCTGTACATGGTACGGATCCCCCAAGTTCCATTTATTTATCTCAAACTCTTCAAAAGTAAGGAGGGGGGGGGGGAGAGACTTTTGGTCCACCCTGACTATAAAAAGTACTGTGATAGCGTAAAAACTTCGATTTTGATGGATTTACGCGTTTAGAGGCCCAAGAGTCCACAAAAGGTTTTAAAAAGTATTCCCTTTCTATCTGTCTTTTTCTGTTGTCCGTGCAGTCGCGTGGAGATTTAACTGTAAAAACAATTTTATTTCTCGAATTGATTCAACAATTTCGATTAAATATATTTCAAATTTAATGTTCAGAACACTCATACCCCAAGGCAAAATCATGAAATGAATTTTAGCTTTTAGGAGGCGCTACCCCTACAACCTTTGAAAAACGGGGAAAAAATTATTTAATTTTTTCGTCAGTCCAAGACGATCAACTGTCTAAGTCATATAGATACTAATATATATTTATATAATATTGATTAAAATACATTTTATTTAGATTGTTGAAATTTTAAAAAGAAGTATTAACAATCAATCACCTGTTGAATATTTTAATTGTTAAAAATTAATCAATATTATTGATTTACGAGTCTTCTGTGTGCATGATAAAGTTTGGTTCGAGTGGCATCAATTTCTTGTTTAACAGTAAAACAAATATATTTCTATTTTTATGCTGATTTTTTAAATTTTTTATTATTTACAAATATCCACTACGTCTATAAATATATTATGTAGGTATGTATAATGTGAAAGATATTTCATTATATCATCGGGTCAGGTTCATGATAAGAATACTCTAATACTCTAATGACATCATCTCTTTAAAAACATTTGAACTTTTTTTTCAGATTGTTCTTTTCTCCGTCATCTTTTTAAATATAAATCGAATATTACTTATTACCAGCTGGATACTTGTTTCGCTACGGATTGCGTTATTTTAAATTTGATGGGTTTATAAACCTACCATCAAGAAACTTTTAAATTATTTGCCTAATGGAGAATATCTAGATGCCATCCCTCATCTCATTTCTATACCCCCTCCCCTTTGGTAATGTAATTTGTAAATACCAACAACTGATGAAATATTCTTAAATGTTAAGTTTGGGGGAAAGCAGCGGTACTTTCCTCCTGTTCCCCCCCCCCCCGTGTCTAAACCAACAAAATCTCTTCAGCCGTATTTATTGTTACAAAATTCTCATTACAAAAATTTTGAAGCCATTGCAACAGCTTAATTTTCTTCGAAAATTCGCTAAAAGTGAGTGAACATCTGAACATAACTGTAACTGAATTATTCACAGTGAATTTATCATAAACAATATTATTGTTTAAATGACCAAATGACCAACAACTAATTGCGATAACGCGTGCATAGGACTATTAGTATAAGACATAATAGGCTTAACGGAATACCTGGTTTATGTAATTTGGGAAGGCCACATATCTTAGGTGACAATCCGGTATAGGAGTTGAATTCCTTCTATCGTCATTTCGGTTGCATTATTCATTTTTTTACGTTTTCTGAGGATCATTTTTTGAAGTAAAACAACTTGTTATTTCTTATATGATGCTAATGCGACTTAATTGTGGGAGAAAGTTCTTCCTGATATTTTTGATTTTTCTGGAAATTATAACCCATATCAAAAGTGTTTTTATGAGCGTGGATTGTGTTATCTATTGAATTCAAATCCTTGCTTCCGATTGCATACTTGTCAAGCTCCCAAACTTAAGCTTACTAAATGTTACGAAAGCATTTTAATCATTCTGAGAACAGGTTTTTTGTGTCAAAAATTTAAAAAAAATCCTGGTCAGAAATCTTATATTAATTACAACCATCTGCAGAAATTTAATAAGGAGTAACAGTAAGTGTGAACCCATTAGGAATCGAAATCACAACTTTTCTTTATAAACATTTATAACTTTGTATAAACGTTGGGATTAACACCTTTCAAATTTTTAGAATATTTTGTTAAATGGACATCCTTTAGGTGTATTAAAAACAAATTTAATTAGTTTTTCATAACATGAGACGTTTCGACCCTTATAGGTTCATCTTCAGTCATCGGTTTTTTTTAATCTAAAATCAACAATTAAGACAATTTAAATACATTCATTATAAAATCTCTTGTAACAATTAATTAATTAATATTTATAACTTTAAATGTAGGTACTCGTCCGATTTTAAAAATTGTATGTTTTGTTGAAATTAGCCCACAGATGATCCCATATTAATTTTAATCGTGTGCGCACATTTATTATTAAATAAAACTAAGTATGTGCCACTATAGGAATCGAAACAGATCCAATAATCATGTGACCATTCGTCGAATAATGGTGCAAGGAAGCTATCTGCCTCACAAATTGGTAGACAATTATAATTAATAATTAACAATAACTATTGTTACTTATTTATTTCATTACATATTTCCAACCTAAAGCGAATCCTTCTACATTCCTATACATTTTACTTTTGAATCTTTTATCATTAGAATTCGCATATCTAAAGCACACTTATGCATATTATGTGCGGTACCTCTGTAGTCATGACCAGACTTCTTCAACTATCTTCTTTGAGTGCACTGGGCCTAAACTGGTTGAAACCACCTTTTTTGTTTTCCCATTTTATTGTAAGGCGACAAAAAAATATATGCGCTTTACTTACAGATGAAACAGATGTGAAATAATCCCCCCCCCCCAAATTAAAGTAGTTTCTTTTAAATTTGCAACAAATCCGACGTCTGCACATGTCTTAATTTACTTTGAATGTCTTTGAACTTAGTCAACTGTTTTATAAAAATTTTATTCTTTAGAGTAATATAGCGAAGACAAATTACGTAAGTTTAATACGAGATACATAACTGGTGAAGTGAAATTGGGGTTAACGTTATCATCAGGGTGAAACTTGTATCTTCTTATTTTTCCCTTTCCTCTCTGTTGTTTACTCTCATAGGACTTCTTAAGAATTTCTAGAAAAGATATATTTTCCTCATAATGTAAAACTACCCGAGGGTAAGATGGATTCTTATTATTTTAATTTGCATTGTTAAACAGAATAAATAAAAACTTGTCTAGTCCAAACTAATCCAAATCCTTGTCGAGTTAAGAACATGAAAATAAAAATATTTAAATTTTTTCTCTCTCTAGCATAGCTTCTTTTTAGAATGTTTATCTCAATTCCGTAGGTGTATCAAGAATAATATTCTTTTAGCAAATTGAGCAATTCCTATAAATATAAATTGTATGTACTTAACAAGCTTTAATTTATTTTTGCATGTTAAAGGTCTGAATTTTTGTTCTTCCACTCATCTGTTTTTCTAGCATAAGTTTGTGGAAAACTTGTGATTTACCTTGTGGAACTAGATGCCAACTCTAGAAACATTTTGCGAAGAGTTAGTTGGTTTGTTTAATTTAATTAGAATGTCTCTTCTTTTTTCGTTGAAATATGAATCGTTAGTACAGGTCATCATGGAATATTGAAAAATAGTGTCTCCACGCAGAAACAAATATTTAATAATTCTCCAAGCAGCGTCATTAATGGGCCATAATCAGTGCCGAGAAATGGATGAAAAGTGTTAATTAAAAAACCAAAAAATGAAGTGTCGTGAGTCATACCAAACTAGTGACTGGTATAATACTTGTCTTAAACGTGTAAAGGTTTTATCACAAAATAGATTGCAACGTAACGCTGTGTATAGCGAAGATTGTTTAATTGTGTAACGAATTACGTGGCCACTTGAAACAAAATACCTTTCAGGCATCGGGAAGAATTTCCAGAAATGTGGTTTGGAAAGATAGGGGTTGGACTAAAGGATTACAAGTTTTGACCACAAATAGATTGTAACCTTTTAGAAATATGTTATATTATATATGTTTCTTCAATATATCCGTATTTTCATTAGTCTCAAGAGCTAGATTCAACCTTGTTATCAGAAAGTAAATTGTATCCCCAACCAGGCAACTCAATGGATTATTCTGCGGTATAAACGTCTGTTGCTTCTGCGCTTTAGATTGTAATTTAGGATTTTTTTATACGTGTTTTTTTTTGTTTTCTTTTTTTTACAATTTTTATTTAAGTTTATTTTTTTAACATCTTATATTTATGTCTGATCTATTTGCAGTAAAGAAAGCCTAATGCTCAACAACGTTTTGGCATGATTTTTTTTTAAAGGTCTGTACCCACTAGAACGGACCATACTAGGACCGTAACCGTACCGACCCATGCAAAAAAATATTCTTTGTATAGATTTGTTACGGACTTCACCCATTAGACCGTTCCGTCACCGGCCAACACCGTACCGTACCATGCCCGTACAACCCACAATTGGGTCGGAGAGAATATTTTGTATGTGACGGTACGCTCCGTGCATGATACGCAACGTTGATAAACCGGGGTGTGTACACGGTACCCTACCGTCTGCACACCCGTCCAATACGGTTACACTGATATACTTTCTCTAAAATTGGTGTTTTTTTTTTTTTTTTTTTTTTTTTTTTTTTTTTTTTTTTTTTTTTTTTTTTTTTTTTTTTTTTT
>KZ651159.1:140855-151968 GCA_001010745.2 Gerris buenoi | reverse complement strand
TTTTTTTTTTTTTTTTTTTTTTTTTTTTTTTTTTTTTTTTTTTTTTTTTTTCGTTTTCCTCTTCCTCATCCAAAATTATGGCAATCAATTCGCGTAAAGATAATTTCCTAACGACCATATTTGTTAAAATAAAATTAGAATCGGATATTTCAGAAACAGCTCATGTGACATTTTTAACATTTTGAGACAAACAAAGAAAACTGTTTCACAAAAAACTTTTGATAACTAAATTAGTCTAAAAAATATATGAAGATAGTTTCTTTTTAAGTAGACTGTATGACACATGGGTTTATTTCTGTATCAATCGATGCATCTTGGCCTCTTTTAAAGGAAAAAGGAATCATTATACAAGTCTATTAGTGCCAAAAATGTCACATGTGCTGTTTCTGAAATAACCGATAATTCACAAATCCGTTCACAATTCACAAGTAGTAGTTCTCTCGGCGACGTGCCTGGATTGGATGTACTGACCGATAGAACGAACAAGACTGACGGAACGGCTAACAAACGGGGAACTTACGCGTTGCACACGGGTATAGAACGCTGTTGATCCGTTGCAGTAGGCATAGTAGTGAACGGAGTTCTTTTTTTCGTGTCTGACACGGTCCTAGTATGGTACGTTCTAGTGGATACAGACCTTAAACCAGTTTTATTGACTTCACATTCCAGCCTCCACATTGGTTGGCTGACTCTCTCCGTAGCTATTCCATTCTCTGAATTATCATTTTTGCCTATTATTATTATTAGTTTGTTATTGTATTTTTCGAAGATCAGTTATAATTTAATTAAGTGTTCTCTTAATTTGTATTTAGTCTTTGATTGAGCACACGAAATTCGAGAATATACCAAGGTATTTGTTGTAAGAATGATTTTTTTTTTAAATTACTATTTTAAAGCCGTCTACCAGTAAAAATGTATATCGAAAACAATTGTCATGGAAAAATAATTTCAAAAAAAGTCATCGACCCTCCCCTTATCATATCCAACCCTCCCCATATCATATCCAACCCTCCCCTCTTCAAAGAATGAATGAACCTATAAACATAAAAAAACAATTGAAATCCTTCAACTTTGGAGGCTTATAACTCCACTTAATGGTATCCTCTACTGGAGGGTACCACCTCCAAAGTGTCTTCTAAATTTATAGATAGTATGCCTGGGGTTTTCCCTATGTTGGTAAAACGTCGGTAAAGAATTGGGAGTTTTTTTTGACCAGGTAGCTTCAGCTGGCTCTTACTTGCACGGTGCGTCTAGGTGATCCTTATGTCAGAAGAGGTTCACTTCCATCGATATAATGGTTCCGGGATTTCAGAGGGAAGTTCAAATTTCGGGGGGAGTTTAGACGGAACGCACAATTATTCATCCCCCTCACGACAGTTCCGCACTCACATTTTGTGGCGGCCGTTCCGTATGCAACTTCCAATGGAAGAACCGTATACATACTAGGTTTTAATCGTTCCGGCGGCAGGCTGGTTGAGTCTAGCAGAGAACGTTCAGTCACATAGCTTAGCCGCGACTGACTCACCCTCCCTTACATACCTATGGACCTAGGAACAAATAAATAATATAAAACGTTCATGTAGTATATAGTACCACATTACCAAGCATTATAACCGGTATAGATCCAATGAATCTAAAAATCTCAACCAAAAAATCATGGTTGTTACATCAGGTTGAATTTCCTTAATAAATTATTGATTTAAATTAATTATTTTGTATTTTACTGTTTAGTTAGTTTTGTTTCCCGAGCATCTATTATAAAGTTTTGATCCTATATATGCCGTGTTTTGAGTTACATTGCTGTAAGCAATACTGATAAAAAGCTTGCATGGTACATCTTGACGTAAAACTGTCCAGTGACAAAATTCACAACTAATGACAGGAGATTAGACATGAGTGTAATATGATACTTTATATATATATATACTTGTGTTTTTCCACCAACAATATATATAAACATTGAGGATTTATAGATTTTTTAATATTTTAAGAGTTACGTGACCACTGCCCTTTTCGGAGTCGGGAAGGATTTCTAGGAATTTGATTGGAACATAGGTTTTGGACTAAAGGATTGGTATGATAGGAGATATGGAATCATGACAATAAACCTAACGCTGCAACAATAGCGCTTGAAGTTACCAAAGAGTGTGGACAGTCACGTAAATAATATAAACGTGCTAGTTTATACGAGTTGTCTCAAATTTAATTTTTAAATTATTTAATATAATAAAACTGTTAATAAATAATCAAAATAAACGGTGCTTGCTCCTCGAAAACTCATTCGATAAACGTTCTCAAAGGATTTTAGTGAGTATTATATTTTAAAAGTAATTGCTCCTTGTCTAAATGGTTAATTTAATGTCATAGAATGATATGCATTTCTCATATTCTAGAAATAGACCCTAAAATAAGTTCGTGTTCAGAGCATTAGAACATGTTAACAAAACGTACCCCTATATCAATTTATTTTTCAATGCAGTAAATTGTATTTCTTATAAGAATAATACTCTTGATAGATTGACAGGTAATCAGGTGCATTCGTGTGCTTTCTGTTATCCGTCATTCTCTAAATCCATTAAAAAATATTATTAGGAGAAATCCTTTTAATTTTTAATATGCCAATGTTCTTGAGCTTTCAATATTTTACCTAGCTTTTTATTTATTGATTATGCATCGATTCTGTGAATTTATGAGAGGGGAGAGGGTGATACCACCTGTGTTAGGGGTATCTACTAAATTTACAAAAAATGAAAGTAATTATTTTATACTTTTAGTTAAGTAAAAGCTGTTGTTTATATTAAAGCACATTTATTCTAGTACTTATTTTACATGGTTAATCTTCGGATAATTAAAGATTTCTAACCTATCTAATTATTTATTTTATCTATAAATATACGTGTATTTAATATTATTATATGTGCATAAATAAATTACTTTATAATACAAAGTTAAAATTCAGAATAGCTAACAGATTATGAAGTATAATAATAATAAAAATTTAATTTATTTATTTGGTGATTGTACTTCTCCAAATAAATAAAGCACAATACAGATTTGACCTCTGTAATTAGTCAACGTCAGTAAATTTATATATTCAGGGTTCAAATGTGTGTTTACAGTGTATACTTACACGGACACAACACACTCACACTGGGGGGGGGGGGGGAGAGAGATTAAGTATGCTTTAGCGTAAACATTCGTTTTTGAAAATATTAAATATTAATTGATTTACAAACACAATTTAAAGTCAGGCCTTCTGAGTTTCTTAAAAAATTGTATCTATATTGTACTGACCCGATATCAATCTAACCAAAATCAGAAGCTCTAAATTTGAGGAACATTAAAAAATAAATACATATTTATAATGTCTTGAAAGAAAAACGCTTCAAACCATTTTCATATGTAAAAAATAATAGATTTTAATTAAATCAAGTTATAATTATTATTAACCAGTATGAATACTACCAAAAACGTAAAAATGAAAATAATAGATATAAATGAGTTAATTTAAATGCCAATATAATATGTCCCGCTCCTAGGAAATGGTAATATCTAGCTTCCGTGTAACAATTAAAAAATAAAAAAAATAAAATCTCCCTGGAAATCGAAGCTGGACCATTTAAATAAATTCATTTTTATTCCCACCGTGGTCAAATTGTATTTAATAATAATTTAATCAAATAAGGGATTTAGGGACTTCAGTATGACTATAAATATAAGAGGAAATTCAGTATGACTCTAAATATGAGGAAGTTTAGTTGGAATTACAACTGTTTTTTTTATTTTTTCTCAGTCCATAAACCCTTTTATTTAATGGAGTTTAAAATTTATTGAATACCGAGATTACTTTCCTTTATAATTTTGTTAAATAAAAATTTAAAAAAATGGATTTTCTTTTGTTGATATTTCAATGGCTTCGTTTTATTTTTATTAATTGTTATATTTTTATTTTTGATAAAATAATTGGGCACTTGTTATAAATTGCTTTCTCGCTTTTATAAGAACAATACAATTTATTGATAAAAAATCAAAATGTTGTTGTCACTTAATTTTAAATCGAAATTATTTTTTTAAATGTCTTCCAATAATTGTTTATCAATGTATTGATAATATATTTATGTAATTTAAATTATTTTTGTGGTAATTTTTGGTATCTTGTTTTAGATACAACAGAGAGGGAGAAAAATTAATTAGAGAAATTAGTTGTAATTTATGTACTCGTATATTGGTCATAAGTTCACTGATAAAAAGATTTGTGTTAATAAATTTGTTATTTATATATATTTTGGTTTCGACTTATCGAAAATAACTGAAGCATTTTGATCAGTCTGATTTTTTTTTATGTCTACAAATTTAAAAATGTCTGGACAGAAATCCGTTTGTCTATGACATTAGAGAGGGTTTTCTCACTTTTGCATTTTAATTCCTGTCCTAAATTAATTTAATTAAATAATCCTACTAGATTATTCCTTTTTCTTAGGGGGGTACCAAACTAAAAGAGGGGTATATGGGCGCCTCTTTTAGTTTGGTACTCCCATCTTTTTTCTTCTCTTTCTCATCTCCACACAAAAGCCCCACTGCTTTTGCACATTCCACTATTAAGATTGTTATTTTTTTAGATATCAGAGCACATTTTTGGTCACGTGTTTTTCAGTCGGTCTGTTGGTATGTCTGTCGTTTTTGCGAACAAACACTCCTTAACAACCAACAGTTCAATTTTAATGAAATTTGGATGTTAGGTCTAATAATAGTCATGATTAGCCCATTTTTGGTCTCATATTTATTTATTTCTGCGCCATTCCTTTCCTTCTTCTTAGCTAGCATGCGCACAAACTTTTTTTTAACACCTATATCTTTAAATGTGCTCTTCCGATTTTAAAGAATTTTGATGGTCAGACAAAAGTAGCTCGTAGATGGTCTCCTATTCATTTTATGTTAGGTGTGTTCTAAGCTAATTTAATATTGCTTCCAAATCTCGCGAGGAGTTATGTGCCGTACAGATTGGCAGACTATTTTGTCTACCCTTTTGAGTATCGAGAACTGCAATAACATTCTGTCTGTTGTGTAGCTCAAGTCTAGAATTATAGTTGCAGGCAATGAAATATAAATGAAGGATGGTGTGGTCAGTTGTTGCTTTTAAGTCAAAAAATAAAAGTATACCTTCCTTTCTCCGAGGCAAAACCGTAAATATTTCTCCGTAATAAAAAATGAATGGACTCTTTCTCTTTTTCTCCATAAATAAAATATTAACATGTTTTCCTCTTAGGAATCGTTCTCTAAACGTTAATAAAAACACTTGTCACAGAATTTTTTTTTTTCTTTTTGGTTGGTACGTTTCTGGTAGTTCTTTTACTCAAACATCTACTGTTAGGGGCTGTGTCGTGGAGAGAAAAGTCTCCCTGAATATTCATACTGCAGTCTCGGCCAGCTCGTTTGTTTTTATCTGTGAATAGGGTCTGAGTTTTTATGAATTCATTTATGCTAATTTTTTTCCTCCTCATCTCTTCTCCCTCTTCTGTCCCACGTTCTGATATTGAGACGATTATCTTTGTAAAAATAACTTTAATTTTAAAAATGTTCTTTCACATTTAGCATTAGCTAATGAATATAAATATATAGGAGTGTGTATATTTATAAATGTGTAGTGTTGTCACTAAAGTATTTTTTTTTATCAATAAAGGATAAATGAATATAAATATATGACTCGTGTGTTCTATTGTATAAAATTCTGATCATGACTTACCATGATATATGTATCTGTAACCTCTGATCATGAAATTTTGTGGGTAGGTCCTCATAGCCCTTAAGAGCTCGCTAAGAAATCTTATTACGACCCACCATATTTATTCAAGATGGCGCCATGTATGTGTAAAACTAATTGCACTTGCAAACACCAGGAGAACAAAACCTCTACTTTTCTTGAAAGTTAACATTTATGAATGATATTATTCATTGGAAACAATTCCATGCTAAGAGTTTTTTTAAAAATTATATTTATTGGATCACCCTATGAACACTGGATTTTATTGGATCCACAGGTTGTCTGTAGTACTAAATAAAACACTAAATAAAAATAATGCTCATGTTATTGTTTTACAGAAAAATGTAATTTTGGATTACAACTATTAAGTTTGTCATAATTTAAATGAACCTTGGCTTTTATCGGGTATACATGAGTATTATCGTATAATCCTTTTTTTTTTAATCGAATAATCTACTAATTTCTATGATAATAAATTATTTGTTTTGTTGTGTTTATTACAGGATTACTAGAAAAGAACATGGATAGCAATCTACAAGAGAAAACTCCATAAAAAATAAGGTAACCATTAATATAAGTAATTTATAATATTTATTACCATCACTTAATATCCTTTTTATTAAATATCGAGTATTTTAATATTTATTATTAATAATTATTACTTTCTGATATACGCAGTAAATATAAAGAGAAAGTATTATGATGACGCGAACATTCGATTTTGACAAATATACCAGTTCATAAATATCTCCCCAAAGGTTCAAAAATTATTTTTGAGATACATATATTTACAATCGAGCAAGTGGAGTTATTCTCGACTAAAGTAAACTTTTGAGTGAATACATCGAATCTGCTGTTTGTGCTGAAGCCTAGAGCCTACATCCTGTACCGATTATAATGAAATGTTTTATATCCATCAAAATCATTAGCAATTAAGTTGTTTTAAAAGTTAAGCCCTACATTATTATCTGTGTGCAATATTCCCTGGAAGATCTTTTTAGACTCCAGGCGTAGAAGCTTTAAGTTACACTACAGTTGGAAACTAACTTCTTTAGCATCGTTCGATATTCAATAGCAAAACCTTTTTCGGAACTTTACGAATGGGGAATTAGAAAAACAACGCTTCTTTGATTTTGGATGGTTCTATACACTATATATCTACTTTCTTACAGCTGTAGGATAAATGCGCGTTACTTGATCGTAGCTGTATAATCAATGCTCTAGCTCTCTTTCCTGAACACTTTCTTCATTCTGTCTATAATAATGATATGGTTTGAATATAAGAGTGGTGAAATATGTACAATGATGATCACATCGGATATCAAGTGCGATGTCTGGATGGAGGGATCAAGCGGTTCTCTCTTTCCCTCCGTCCTGTAAGCGAAAAACGTACAAAACAATGTTTTTAGAAAGATACGGTGGCTTAATGTAATGGAAGATGAGAATGAACGTTAATGCCTGCAGTAGGTACAGTACGAGGGCAAGACATTTGACAAGGCGGTCGGTACGAACCCCTACACTCTCAGCTAGAATCAGACGAGTGGCTCACGGCTCACTTCTGTGTAGACGATTCGGATCTTTTTCTCTCTCTTGTCTCGCTTTTCTTTTGACTCGTTCCAAATAAAGCTTCTTGGACCTAGGCATGTACCAAGGCAAAGCCAGTGCTGCTTGTACACTCCCGTGTTTGGCTCCTCTTGTCTTGTCTCAGCCAGAATGTTAGCATAACAAAACATATACTTATTAAATTAAACAGTTTCGTCTAAATAAAATAATTTGATGCTTTCATTCAAACAGGTATTTCTAGTTTCGAAAGTCTTGGGGATTTTTTCCTTTCCCCACCTTGCAACGAGTTAGCGTATGACGCAGCTGTTAGGTTGGTATCATTGCCTGTTCGAAGGTTTTGTTATGAGGTCATGCTGTAATCTTTATCTATAGTAATTCTTATTTAACATCCTTGGAGTTACAACCTTACTCTCCGTCTTACTATTAATACGTATACTCCGTAGTTTTACAGAATTCTTTTAAAAATGCATATTGTTTTATAAGTGTTTAGTGTTTTAATATTTTAAAATGTGATAGATTAATTATTTTTAAACGATTCCTTCAATATGCGAGTGATTTTAATATAGAACGTAACAATTTCTTATTATTTGTTTTGATCATAACATTTTTTTTATTTCTTTACAATATGCTATTGAAGTTTTTATAAAGTGATTTTAGTGTTTCAATAAACAAACAGGTTTGCTTGAAGTTGTTGAAAATCTTTATTCAATTGTTAGTTTTTTTTTTTTGTTAGTTTTAGTTTTTTTTTTTTGCTAAATAAAAAGTTCAAATATTTACCTCTTTAATTATCCTCATTACGACTCGATTCAAAATGTAAACCCCAGGTTACAATTGATACCATAAAAGTACAATGATTCATCTTGATGATTTTGAATAAATACACAAATAAAAGATAAACATATGTGACAAAAAAAAGAAGAAAAATATCCGTGTATAATTCATTAGAAAACGACCTTGGACCAAAAATGATATAATATAGAAGATTCGAACAACGGAACTCTTTCAGTTGATAGTCTAACTGAGAAGAAATATGAAGATGTTATTAAAATTTTTTTGTATTTTAGTAATCAGTTTACTGGTGATCGCAAGAGAGTCAGGTAAGCAAAATAAATATTATTATTCACTAATTTAATACAGTAAGTTTATTAATTAATTTATTGAATTTATTCTACTAAAATAAATTTGTTTACTATAAATGATATTTGATGGATTATTAATATTGAATTTATAGATGGTGGCTTAACTGCTACGTTAAGAGCTGGAACACCTCATGAAGTAACAGATGAAGAATTAGAGGATTTAAGTGAATTATTATTAGAAAAAGATATACCAAATGAATATGGAACAACTAGACTAAATCTACAGAATAAAGTTTATTCTAATTCACCATCTTCAGGGCCGTAAGTAAGATTTTTGAGATTGTTCTATATGTTTATGAAATATTGTCTTATTCAAGCCGTCTCTTAAGAATAAGTGAGGCTTTTTATAAAAATAATTTATGGTATCATAACTTTATTTCTGAGTGTCTTTTTATGTGTTTCAACTGAATTATGAGGTAAAAGTTTTGAGGCTTAATAATGTACTTGTATTTTGATGGGTTAGTTCGTTGACCCGTGAAACAAAAGTGATATAAGAATTACATGGATCTTGTTTTTGGACCTAGAGTGGTAGAAACGTAAAAGAATCACTAACACTTAACGTAAAACTAGTATACATTATCGATTGACATTAACTATACATTGAATCGAAAATACTTTTATTACAAATATACCCATTTCACGAATTAATCCGATCTACAATACATTTAATTTAAAATTTATAATAATTCAAATTACAATTATCAATAACTACGGGAGACATACAGAGAAAAATAGACCCCCGCACCGGGACTCGAACCACGGGACCTCTGTTTACCGTACAGGTGCTCTTACCAACTGAGCTATACGGGAGAATGATTTTTCCCTGTCGTAACTGATACAAATTCCCCGAAACTAAGCTTTTAATCTTATTCTACGAATCTAGAGAGCCAAATATTCACGGCCACAGAACTAGACCGAGAATTAACGCTTATAATTGTAAAGTACTCAATTAGCACCTGTACCTAGTACATCTATTAGAAATTCAATTTTTACGTTTTTGGTAGTTTTCTTACTACCGAAAGATTAAATTTTAAATAATTCAAATTACAATTATCAATAACTACGGGAGACATACAGAGAAAAATAGACCCCCGCACCGGGACTCGAACCACGGGACCTCTGTTTACCGTACAGGTGCTCTTACCAACTGAGCTATACGGAGTCCCGGTGTCTGTCTGACGTTCAATTTTGTGAACTAACCATATCTTAAAACTACTCGTCCGATTTAAATGAAACTGAATGGTAGGTCATAATTAGGACATTTTTTTTTGCCACGGTTCCTTATAAATGTCAAAGTTCTACTCCCGTTTGTTTCTCTTCCACATGCACACAAACATACATTTATCCACACATATCTTCAAAAGTTCTCTTTTGATTTAAGAAATGTTGATGGTTTGTCGAAATAGCCCCAGATTATTTTCTACCACCTAGGCACTTTTAAAATTGCTAAATGGTTAATTTTATTCTTTTAAATAAAAAAGGAGAGGGGAGGAATTAAATCAATTTTACAATAATAGGGTTTAAAAGTATAAAATTATTGTGTATTTTACTTCATGTTAGGCTTTTACAAACATTATTATGGGTTTTCATGATTTTTCTATATACATTTTTAATGTGATAAAAGTATCAATTTAATAAGCAGAGACAGTTGAATCAACTATTTTGGTGTAGATATTCGTGTTTTTAATTAACATTCATTGTCATTGGCAATTAATAATCTGTAAAATTTCAAGCTTTCTAGGTAACCGGAAATGAGTTTAAAATTAATATAGCTACAAAATGTTTACTTCACAAACACGGAAAGTTAAATAAGAGCATTTTAAACAATAATATTTACTCAATTATGTTGTCCCATTGAGAGGGATAATTAAATATTTAAGTTCATGATTGCTATACTGCATGATATGCCTTTATACTTCCTTATTTGCTCGTTGAACCTATTTTACAAACCCTGCTATGATGTATGTTATTGTTATTGTCTTTAATTAGTTTTTTTCACAGCTTTGGAAACAATACTATTTTGGCATTTAATTTAATTTTTTGGTGCATATGATAATGCAACACATGCCACTCAACACAAAGTCCTTGGTATCTATAATAATAAAACCATTATTTTTTCCTATATTGATGTTTTGAAACACTATTAAATATTATTATTGCTTCGGACTCGAGCTTACCAAAGGTAACGGAAGCCATGTGATCGTTCTAAGGACAAAAATTTGTCATGTTTGTAATTTCAAAAATACCAAGAGAGAAATCTTTTTCAGACATCAGGGAGCATTTTTGTACCCTTGTCTATCTGTCTTTTAATATTTGTGTTTGTGAACCAATATATTTTAAAAAATACTCATAATGTAATTTAGATGGCAGTCCAGAATTAGTCCATTGTTGGTCCCATGTAAGTTTAATCTTCTGCGCATATTTATTTTTGCTTCTACATTGTACATGCACACAAATGTACATTTATGAACACTTATACCTTTAAAATTACTCGCGCTCTACATGATACTTACTTTTACTTACTTTCTTACTTTTTACTTTCCGCTCTATATGATTATTGTTAATGCTAAATTGATACTATTATTCAATAAAAATCAAAACAATTTAGTCGGATTTAAAGGGTGGGGGGGGGGGGGGGAAAAAAATTTTT
>KZ651159.1:124327-140094 GCA_001010745.2 Gerris buenoi | reverse complement strand
GAATAAGATTTTAATTCCCCCCCCCCCCTCCCCTAAAAAAAACTTACGTTCTACTAGGTATAATTTGTTCTACAGGTAACTAATGTTGTTTGTCTGTCCCTTCCCTATTCTCTGCCACTCACAATCTCAAAGATTTTCTTTCCAAAATCTTTCTGCCAGTTTAAATTTAAAAACATTTTCTTCCTTGGCAATTACACACAAAGAGGCTAAAAAGTGTGTAGCTAATGGATTTATGATTAACCTGAGGTTTATATTAAGGTATTATTAAGAAATGCTATGCAGTGTCGTAAACACCTTAGTAATTTCTTATGTCCTCAATTTCAAAAATTCCCAGACAAAAATCCATTCCAGACAGGGAACATTTGGTTCTGTGTCTGTCTGTCGCTCAATTGTTGCCAACTAGTCCATCTTGAAAAATACTCAAGAAGTCTGATTTTAATAAAATTTGGTAGGTAGATCGTAATTAGCCCATATAAGTTTCAACCACGTGCTCCCATTTGTATCTCTTCAACATGTATACATTTTTTTCCACCTATATTTTCAAAAGTACTCATCTGATTTTTATGCAATTATGATGGTTTGTTGAAAGTAGACCGCAGATACCAACTGATTAATTTTAACCATCTGTTTTATTAACCTTTTGCTTAATTTATAGTTTAATTCGTGAAAAAAATGAAAACGATTTAGAAATATTAAAAAAACGGGTGAAACAATTAAATAAATTATACAATAATAGTTTGCAAAAGCATAAAATCAATAAAGTACGTGATAAGATGCGAAGAAGCTATGTGCCATTTTCTTTTGTTTTGCCAAATTTGTTGCATTTAATAGGGAGTCTATTGTCAAATCTGTCATTTTTATAAGCAGAGACAGTTTAAATCAATCTTATCTGCCAGTTACTTTCGACAAATTATCCAAATTTTATAAGATCAGATTAGATAAGTTTTTGAGAATATACGTGGAAATAAATAATGTATGAAAAACACGTATGGACGATAAAAATAAGTTAAATTCAGCATATTCTTTGTGAGTATCATGGAAAGATCCAGACGTACCTTGGAGCTACTTTAACGTTGCCGCCCTTAGCACTTGACCTGTTGGCGTATTCCCGGGGCCCTTCATTCCAGAGGTTACCTGTTCCCCTCTTAGTATTCCCCTTGTCTCTGCTTCCAGCCTCATCTTTAATCTAGGACACCCCATTTGAAAATGGCCCGGCTGATGACAATTCCAGCACAAAACTTCTTTTTCTTTTGGTATATATTGAGTCTTCATCTCAGGTATTGTCACAGCACTTGGGTGGAGTCTCCAAACAACATCCCTTTAGCTTGATCCTTAAGCCCGCAGTAGAGCTAACTTTTAATTTAATTATTTGGTTTTACTAGCCTTAAGCTTATAAATTAGGAAGCGATCCTACTTCTGACTCCACTGTTTCGAATTTAAAATAAAACATTGTTAACTATTATTGAACATATAATCCATTAACTCATGAGTCAAATAACTATAAATAAAACAATTACATCGACATATTGTCACGAAATCTTGACACGTTACAATCTTCTTGCAGTAGACGAATTACACCTATAGTACGGTGCAATTAGACCCAAACCCCAACATCCAAAGTAAAAATTTCCCTCCAACATCCAAATTGTTCTAGACAGTCCCCATATTGTTTGGTAAAAAGTTACACCATTTTAAGCGTCGGGTTTGGCGGGGAGGGGGTAAAGTTGGCAAATTAGTAGTTTTTATCAGTTTTTCTTAAATATTTAGAAAACTATGCGGTTTAGCGCATAAAGTGTCGTACACCAAAATAATCTACATTAGATTGTGAACAAAAATGATTCTATGCATACTCCTACTAAAGTGAACGGTTCTAGGGTTACGGAGGGTGTAAAAGTAGAATGTTCCCTAAAAACCCCCACCCCAAATTTTTGGTGGCCGTACTGCTCTGGCAGTTAATTTTATGTTTTTCGGTGTGCTGAACACGAATCTAGAGTTGTCCAACAAAAATTTTACACGAACTTATGAACAAAAATAAAAGAACCTGTGTCTCGTATTAGTACTTAAGTACATATACATTGTTGAGAAATTCGCTATATATTATTTTAAGAATAAAGTTAGTTGCTATTTTTCAAAAATGATTGATTTCCTGATTATTTCAACCTTCTTTTGCATAGAAACCATTCGACTTACAAAAAAATGGTTAAGAGATAATTTGTAGGTATTTTTCTCTCCTTTATTTTACTACTTCTCCACTTTTTGCGTAAATAGCTTGCTTTGCAAGTTACAAGGCGAAATCCACTAAAAAAAAACAAAAGAAGATAGTGGTTTTATGATGATTTTTTCATATTTTCGTGTAAAATATTTGTTCGACTACTCTAGATTCGTGTTGAGCACACCGAAAAACATAAAATTAACTGCCAGAGCAGTCCGGCCACCAAAAATTTGGGGTGGGGGTTCTTAGGGACCATTCTACTTTTACACCCTCCGTAACTCTAGAACCGTTCACTTTAGCAAGAATATGCATAGTCATTTTTGCATAATAATTTTTGTTCGCAATTTAATGTAGATTATTTTGGTATACGACACTTTATGCGCTAAACCGCATAGTTTTCTAAATGTTTAAGAAAAACTGATAAAAACAACTAATTTTCCAACTTCACCCCCCTCCCCGCCAAACCCGACGCTTAAAATGGTGTAACTTTTTACCAAACAATATGGGGACTGTCTAGAACGATTTGATGTTGGAGGGAAACTTTTACTTTGGATGTTAGGGTTAGGTCGTTTTTCGGACTAATTGCACCGTACTACTAGTAGATTATTGCATCAGAGTAATGATCCTGTCGATAGAAATGTAAAGTGGTTAATACTTTTTCCTTTTTTTTGATGTATAGCGCTATTAATTGATAAAATAAATCTATACTACCTAAAGTCGGTTATACACGATCCGGGAAGCCTGGGAGTCAATTGTCTTAGCGTGTTTCGTATGTACACTGCTGCACTGATCGGCCTCAAGGATCGTGTGTAGTTTCTGTGTACCTGATATTTCCTTACCTATAATAGCTTTGCTGTGTATTCTCACCTAAAATTTGTTGCATTTAATTTTAACATTTTTATTTTCAAGGTTTACATATCGATAGAAACGGATTAAAAAATTATTTGGACACTATTTGGTTTACGCCTTACTCTAGAGGCCAAGGTCTTCGATCATCAGGATTCCAGCATGTTTTCATGGCTGAACTTAAAAACAACGACGTAAAGGGTCTTCACAACTGGATATTTTATTTAGATCAACAAAACAAAAATCAGTTGAATTATATCGGCTATAGTAAATCTCTTCAATTTAGAGGATATGTAAGTATTTACTTTTGATTTTTATAATATAATTACTTTTTTAAAATATTTTTTTGGCAAAGAATAACTCTGATTTTTTAAAGACTTTTTCGTTGATTCGGTAAAAAACAAATAAATAAATAAATAGTGTGTGTTTCCTGTTTATGGTAACAAAGCTGCTACGTTCCACATTTTTTGTTAAGTATATTTCGAAAACTTAGGTCCATTATTGGCAGACAGAGGCAGGAAATTATTATAAGGGTCGTTTGCTTTACTTTCTCTCCCTAAAAAACAAGCTAAGTTAACCCTCCAATGACACATCTTTCTCATTTCATTGATATAAAAGGTTCCTTATGTTATTAAGATCTCACTTTTAAAACGTTAACCTTTACATCCAATCTAGCCTCGGGTATATTAAATCTACAAATATTTTTAAAATACACACTATTATAATAGTAATTGTTTAATTAAATCTTATGGGTACACTAAAAAGACACTAAAAATTGTCAACGTAAAAGCTTATTATGATATGAATGGTATTTAAAAAAGGATTTTTTGTTGTTGGTGTCGATTGTGGTTATCATATCAGAAATGTGGTTATTATGAAATGATAAATGCTGGTTGATAACCCCTATTATTTATAACCATCTGTTTGTTATTAAAGTTTCTTTTATTTACCATGAGATAAAGTTCCTCTTGAACTTGACCATAGTCGAAACAACCAACTTTAGAAAAGTTGTTATCGAGGACATTGGTGCAATGACAAATGAACGAACACAAGTGCGAAAAACTCTAAAATCGAATGGTTGCTTTAACAATTGAGATTTTTATCAGTTCGTGTAGCATGTACCTGTATCGACTTTAATACACGAATAAACGCCTTGATGTTATCAACTGGTATTGTAGTTTTTATTCTTGTATCTGGCTTGAACTTATTAAGTTGTTTTCTTTGATTGTTCAACTGTAACAAAATCATCTAGTTCTGGAAAGAAAATTCAAAATGTTATTAAATATATGTTATATTTTATAAAACATATATTTTATATTTTATATAACATATATTTTATATTTTATGTAACATATATTTTATATAGCTGATATTAAATATCAGCCGTTTTCATTGTTACAACTATGCTGTTACAACTAGAACACCTAAACCTCTTTTTCATTTCAGTTCAAAACCATTCAAATCAACCTTCTTGCTAAAAGCCTATAGTTCTCCTATTTTAAAATCTGGCAAATGAAGTCCTTAAACAATTTTTGTTGTCTTCCTCAAAAATATGAATTCATTGATAATTATTATAAATTCTAGCCAAAATTGGTTTCTACTGAAATGTAACAGTTAAAAGTGTTTGTGCCTATCCCAACTTGTATTATTTGTTTCGTGTTTTTGCATATATGAAAATATAAATACATACGATATTGACTAGTCAGAAAAAGAATCGGTAATATAGGATTTTACAAGACAAAAATGGTTTGGAATGAAATGGAACAGCTAAACAATCGTGTATGTGCCAATTTCAACTTGCAGTAAAAAATAGATTTGTACGCATTTGTACTAGTCAAAACTAGACCTGAAGCCACTATATTTTAAACTGATTTTAAATAAGAAAAATCACAAGGCAGCACTTGCTTCCAAGTACTTTTTTAAGATATCGTAGGTTATTAAGTGCGAGTACACCTATACTATGAAAGTAAAAAAAAAAAATAATAAACAAGGAATAGAGTAAGGGTCCCTGGTTTGATCCCCCGGGTGGTCACAATGTTTTTTATCGGTAAAAAAAACATAATGACAGGTAATTTTTGGGGTGAAATGTTGGCGCTAAAAACACAATATTGGCGTTAAAAAGCACAATAAGCATAAAATGTTACAATGTGCTTGTAATCTACTCTTCAGGAACTTTCATTTGATACCCTTATCAAAAATATAAAAAAAATTGACCTTAGATATTGCACATGCACATAAGATACGCCAGTATTCAAAATTTCAACTCTCTAACGTGAACGGTTCACAGATATGAACCAAAAGACGACGGACCGACAGACGCACCACTCTCGGCATAAAGGTTTCGAGGATGATCAACGAAACCCTAAAAAAAAAAAACCGGTTTTCCCTTAAAATTTTGGCAATCAAGTATTCACAGGTTCACTCCGATTTCTACATCCCATAGAATCTTAAAAACATTGAGTTTATTAAAACTCTAAAGGTATCATCTAGGGATCTCAGGTTTAGGTATAATCTCTAGCAAAGGGGCATTTTGAACCAGAGATTTTGCCTCTTCCACTTCATTCGAAAGCTGATAGTGATTTTTGTTGGACTTATTTTTTTAACTGAAGAATTTGTGCACGAAACGTTCTTAAGCTTCTAATTTTCAATGTCCTCATTATCCCCCATTACAAACAAATATTATGTTATCTCCCATTACATATCTCATTATCCCCCATTACGCCAATATTGTGTTTTTAGCGCCAACATTTCACCCCAAAAATTACCTGTCATTATGTTTTTTTTACCGATAAAAAACATTGTGACCACCCGGGGGATCAAACCAGGGACCCTTACTCTATTCCTTGTTTATTATTTTTTTTTTTTACTTTCATAGTATAGGTGTACTCGCACTTAATAACCTACGATATCTTAAAAAAGTACTTGGAAGCAAGTGCTGCCTTGTGATTTTTCTTATTTAAAATCAGTTTAAAATATAGTGGCTTCAGGTCTAGTTTTGACTAGTACAAATGCGTACAAATCTATTTTTTACTGCAAGTTGAAATTGGCACATACACGATTGTTTAGCTGTTCCATTTCATTCCAAACCATTTTTGTCTTGTAAAATCCTATATTACCGATTCTTTTTCTGACTAGTCAATATCGTATGTATTTATATTTTCATATATGCAAAATAACCATTATTTTTTATTATTATACTTTTTTTCAGCCTTCCAGCATAGTTAAAATCCGTTACCAGTGGAAGGGAGTTGAGAAGCCCTCTGGTTCGATGTTCGTTGCTACGAGTCCTGAATTGGAAATGGCATTGTATTCAATATGTTTTCTATACCGTCCTCAGAAGGATTGTAATGTAAAACTTGGAACAGTCAAGATCAATATAAAAACTCACAAGTTCGACATTAGAGGTGGAGAGCAAGTTATCGGAAGCGCTTATCCAACTGTTTAAAAACCATTATCAATCTGAAATCAAGAGGATCTACAAATTATGAATTAAAAATAAACTTTTTTTATTTTGTTAAGACTGTAAATCTAATGTTACCATTCATTCTTCCTGCTGCGAAATAAAGGAATATTAATACATATTTCAAAAATAAGACAGTATGTTAGCGAGATGTCAAAAGTGTGTGATCACATTAAACTTTGCATCTCGCTGACATACCCTCTCATTACCTCAATTATGTCAAAAATGGAATGGAGATTTAGTTCTTACATAATATACATATGTTATATGATTTAAGTGACTAAACTAAAGGCTTATTTAATATTTTTCTTCAAAAAGCAGTATCATATCGAAGCAATCAAGTGTGCAAATACTAAATAGTGATATTTTAAACAGTGATATTTTGATGTAAATTATTTTAGTTTTCTATATTTTTATTATTTAACTGTCATTAAAATATACATTCTGTTTTAGTGCTATCGTCTATACTATATTATTTATCGCTGTATTTAATATATGTACAGTCTATAAGATTAGAGTTGGCACAATCGAAGGCGGGGAAAAACAAATGTGGAGGTAGTTTTGGGGTTATAAAAAGGGTAAATCGGTGTTGCCATGTTATATTTTTTTGTGGAACAGGGGTAGAGTAGAGTAGTAAAGCATTTTTTTATGAAGTTGCATTCAACATGGGGGACCAATAAAATCGTTTCCCTCAAAATTTTCCCACCTTTTGATTGTGCCAACTCTAATCTTTTTATAATTTGCTTGATTTATTTTGTGCATTACTATCCCAGTGCGGTTGACGACTTACATTTTCTTATTAACGTCGAGTTAGAATATTGAGTTAGTTTTTTGGTGCCTCCAAGTTGATATTAATTTGTCACTTACGATAAGTTTTTTTTTATATATAAAAATTCTTCAAATGCAATTGGTGGCCTATTAAGTGAAAAACTAAGATTAGCCTTATGTAATATGATGATCCGACTAATTATTGACTCTGGATCATGAAAAATTGTGTGTCCCAAAAAGGCCGCTATTGCTTTGCTTGGGTAATCTATGGTCGAAGTTTGCCGACCACATTTCTTGAGGGACATCTAAGAATTAACTCATACATAAAATTCTATCTTATTTTTATTGTCAAGTTTAAGAATGCTATCTCCTGGACTATCTCGGATATTTGATTTTTTCCTGGGAAGCGAATTGTATAATTTAATTTGTGTTTAAATAGATTTTCTGCATAAAGCCTATCAGTCGAAATACTGACATATATGATTCGACAAAGTCCGAGTCTTAGTATGTAGTTGACGTCGGAATTAAGTTTTAAGTGTTATAGTGGTGATTCTGTCATAGTGGATGTAAGTTCGTTCTTAAATTATTTACCTCTAATGCTTGATGCATTTTCAGGGGTGTACATGATGCTCAAATGATAGTTAAGAGTGTAAATCTGATAGTAATGTCAATTATTATTAAATTTTAGTTAATTATTAGTAACGATAATCTAACAATTGTAGTTATTGTAGTAGTTAGTTATTGTCATTAAATTAACATTGTATATGAACATCTCTGAATGCCTTGTCTAGAAGCAAAACATCCATACTCAAGATTATATATACATCAACCGATCACCACCGGAGGACCTAGAACTCCATGGAGTCGAACTAAGTTAAGGTTCGTTTTCCTAGACGCGACTCCAGCGATAGACGCTAAGCGATAATCGCCCAGCAACTATCGTGGAGCTGAGTTTGCATTGCATGTTCAGAGTCGCTCATCTAGGAAAACGGTAACATCCACTCTCAGAAGAGGAGTTCTCATCAGTGATAGTCACTGGAAGACTTGAGCGTCTATCGCTAGAGTCGCTTCTTGGAAAATAAATCTTTAAGGAAACGATATCAGTAGTGCTACTTTTACTCTAAGGCGCTCTATGACCTATGATACCCTAAATTTTCTGTTGCCTCTTCAACTTTATAAACTGAAATATATACCCCTCTTCATTGGATGTTTCACTTAACACTCCTACGAAGTTATAAAGAACTCAAGAATTTATAATTTTTCTGTCACTTGTAGAACCAGGGTTGCTGACCCAAGAATAAGGAAGTAGAAGGGTTAATTAGTTTTGCTAATTGAATTGAAATCTTGTCTTTTCAGTTCATATTTCTAAAGGAGCTTACATTGGCTTATTTTAAATCAATTTACTTAGAATTAACAGCAATTATAGCGGTCTAAAACATCTGAGGATTAAGTTTTAATGAAAAAAGCTATGAGATATTTACTCGCGAAGCTTTGCAAAATGAGTAATTCGACTCTAAATTAAAGTTAAAATCTCGGATTATTAATAATTGTTTCGATTGTGTAAGAATGACGAGCAAGTAATAAAGATCTAATCTTATTTATGTATTTGAGATTGTGCACAAGATTGGATCCTAAAAGTGAAAACGCGTCGGACGGCTTTTAAGGTCCTAATTACATAAATAATTCATCCGGTTAATCAGTCGTGTTTGAGGGCCCGACCTCAAGAATATTTAACTTTTCGCTCCCTTGTTGAATATATAAAGAGACGATCATGCGCAGTCGATACTTTTCAACTTCTTTATGCCCGATATCGATACGATAAGCAAACTATTAAAGTTTTGTTTGGAAACTAATCGATAAGGTTTCAGAATTTATAATGACTTAACGGATTGATTAGCGTCTGTTTTTACTCCTTCACTTTGTCGGACAACATCGTTCAAAAACTTACTATGTTATGAAATTATGGCTCGGCTAATGTTTAGTTTAGACTCCATGCCACGTGCTACATTACTTAATTTTTATTACACCATTTTAATTCCGTAAACTCGTTAAAAAACGACATACATTACATTCATTTGTTTTACAATGAGTTAATTGTAGTTTATAGGTAATTTTAATTTCTTATATTGCTTAAAATAATGGTAACGTGAAAAAGGATGTGATTGAGTTTAATCCATAGAGTACGAGTGCGAGTGTATTTAGTTTTATCTATTTTCACTAAATTGGAAACTGACACTTTCAGATCCATTTGTGGTTTCGCTAATAACTACGTTCTGGGTGTCTCGCTCATATTTAACAAAAACTTGTCTGAATTTAATGATTTTTATGTATGTCAAAGTCAGCCCTCATACGGTCTCATTATTATTTTCAACCTTCTACGCACATTGCTTTCTATCGCTCTTACCAAAATAAACACCATTATTTAAAATTTGTATCATTATATAAGGTAGAATATGAAGCGTTATATGGATGTCACTATCATGGGTTGAAAGTTTTGAAATGTGTTAAAATAATAAAAAGAGACTAAAGCCTTGTTCGCACTTGGCAAGTAAGTTAGTCGAGTAGCGAGTAATTTAGTAACCGAGCTAGTAAACTCACCAAAAATCGTTCGTAGTTGGCGAGTAATTTAGTCAAGTGGCGAGTAGATTAGTAAATAAACGTATCCGAACGGCAAGATTTTAGTAAAGTAATTTAGTCACTTACTAAACTACTTGACTAAATCCTCGATTCATTTTACTCTATTTTTTCGGGCGAGTAGAGCCTCTACCCACCCCACATACTATCCACTATGGAAGTTCGAAGTTTTAAAATTAGTTTATTTCATTAGTTGATATCTGCAGTACAACAAATATGTCACAATGGAATGAAGAGACAACGTTGAAGTTTGTTGTGAACTACTTGCAACACGAGTGCCTGTGGAACTTTAAATCTCCACTTTATAAAAATAAACAAATCAAGCAATCTGCTTATAATTATGACTAGAGAGGTTAATCAAATGTAACACAACAATATTGTCACCACAATTTTTAATAATAAATAGACGCGTTTCGACTTATAATGTCATCATCAGTATGCGTGTTAACTTAGTAAGAGTAAATACTGTACTTACTTACAGAATTATATTATTAGTACAGTATTTACTCTTACTAAGTTAACACGCATACTGATGATGACATTATAAGTCGAAACGCGTCTTATTATTATTAAAAATTGTGGTGACAATATTGTTGTGTTACATTTTATTAACCTCTCTAGTCATAATTATGAAGTGGCACCACAAAATCTCAGTCAAAACAACCAACTATTTGTCAATCTGCTTATGTTAATATTAAAAAAGATATGGATATACCTGGATTTGGTGAGAAGGAGATAAAATCAAAAATCAAAAACATCAGGTGAGAGTTAACTGTTTTTATTAATACATATATATAATAATTATAAATTCAATTTTTAAGTTTTTGGTAGTATTCATAGTACGGAAAGTTTAAATTTTATTTTAACTTACACCTAGCCGCTACACAAGGTGAAATGAAATACAGGTGGGCTCATTAGGCTTAAAAACTTGAGAACTTGGCCACGCCCACATTCTAGGGAGGCAGTGACTGCCAGTGACGTAGGCTGGCTGCCCATATTCCACCGTTTGTATCTAAATACTATTAATAATTGCGACTAGTTTTGTTTAATTTAACCTCATGCCTTTAATTTTGCACTTAAAGCGCTACTCTTTTTTTTAACGTGTAGCTAAATAAATTCTGAACATGTTGATATGTATATTTTATTTTATAAGTGAAAAATGTTAATTACTAAAACAGTTTAAAAATAAGATTTGTTTTAAAAATCTAAACCTTCAGAAAATATTTAGGTATATTATTAATTAATCTATTTATTTATTTTATTTTTATTTGGATATTATATTATTATCGTTACCGATCTATTTATTTATTTATTTTTAATGTATGTTACGAAGTACGGCTTTTTTTTAGACCCAAAATAAATGTAGCTAAGGTGATTTATGTTAAATTTTAATCACTCTCATTTTTCAAGGAATAACTTCTTATTAAAATATGTACTTAATCCAAATATGGGTGATTTTTTTGTTTTAAAAAAGTGGCTCTTTCACTGTACGCGAGTTAAATAATTTATAAGTTTATAAATTTTCAAAAAAATCGCTCAAATTCAAATAATTAAATAAATGAAATAAAATAAATAAAAATAATATATAGCTATAAATATATATATATATATTTTTTTAAGCATGATAAAGAGCAGGAGAGGCCACTTTAATGGCCTACTATTATTTCTCGAAAACGGTTCCGACGATTTTGTTTAAAAAATTCTCTAATGTAGTCCATTTAAATACGAATCTAACGATATAAGCCGTTTTCCGGGAAAAATCTAGTTCCTGGGAAAATAGCTTAAAACGCGGACGGAGAGAGCCCGGTTTCGATTCCCCGCCCGGGAGAAGTTATTTTTATGGCAAATTTTGATGAAATGCCCAGTAATAATTAAATGTACATAGGCACATAGGAAAATTTATAAATGGGAAACACTGGGCTAAGTGAATATGAACTCGTATACGAGAAAGTTTGTCTGAGTTGCCTTGGACCTTTTTTTATTTAATGAGTAGGAAAATAAATTCTGAAGATGTTGTTATGTATATTTTATATTATAAGTGAAAATAGTTAATAAAAAAAAGTTTAAAAATAAAACATAATGTGTTAAAAAATCTAAACCTTCACAAATATATGTAAACATTATTAATTAATTTATTTTTTTATGCATTTATTATCGTTTTATTTTATTTTTATTAGTATATTATAGTTATCGATCTATTTATGTATTTATTTATTAATAATTGTCATTTAATATAAAGTAAGTTATGATTTGTTAAATTTGTTTTAGCCGTAAGCCGTAAAGTAACAAATTTAAACAATTAACAACAAATTAACAAATTAAGTAAACAAATATAATAAAACTACCATCGTTTCTCTTCTTACGAAGTTTCTACACTATGTATTTTACTTATATTAATAATAATTCGTACTAGTATAATTTTAATTTAGAAGAAAAGTATTCAAGAGAAGATTATTTTTATTTCACGTAAAAAGGTTAAATAAAAATATAATAATTTTAATAGTAACGTATGTTTTGGTTTTTTAAACATTTATTTAACATTATATGGGGTCTGAGGGGGCAATTAACGTAAAATAGTCACTTAATTTGATAAAAACTAATAAAAAGTTAGTTTAATTGTATAGAAGTTATAAGAAAGGGTCGAGCTTGGGACGCCGAGTGACGTCACACCCGAGCGTTTTACGAAGATTGTCGATGAAACCCGAACCCTCGGTTCTTAGGGAATGAGCCCACCTCTCTATTCTACCATCTTGGCCGCTACACTGGAGATGTAGAGGCCCGTGGTTCAAATCCCGGCGCTGGAGTCTATTTTTGTCTGTCTGTCTTCCAGTGTTAATAATAAATATAATTTGATTTAAATTAAAATGTACTCGCCACTCTACTACTCGCAACTAATCTACTCGGCACTCTACTACTCGCAACTAATCTACTCGCCACTCTACTACTCGCAACTAATCTACTCGCCACTCGACTAAGTTACTAACTCTACTTGCACTACTACTACCACTACTTGCAAGTTACCGCTTTCCTTCAAATGGTACTCTAAAAAGATTTGTTATCTCTAAAAGCATTTTCTCATTGAATATTTTATATAAATGAACATTAGCATAGAATTAATCGTCTACCCGGAAGGGTTCTATTTTAAGCTTTTTCACTATCTCATATAAATAAAAGTATTGTGATGGCACGAAAATTCGATTTTGAGATGTTGATGGAATACACGCCTTGAGGTGTCCCGGAAAATAATGGGTTTTTAAAAAGTCTATCTGTTGTCTGTTCAGACTCGTGGAGCCTAAACTACTGGGCTTATTTTGACGAAATTTAGCATTATAAATGGTCAGAAAAATCATAACCCGAAACTAAATCGAGAAATGAATTTTAGCTTTCAAATTTGTGGGCGTTATCCCCCTAAAATTCTGAAGAAACGTTAAAAAATATTATTTCTCGAAAACAGTTTCGACGATTTTGATTGAAAAATTCTGAAAGGTTATTCATTTAAATTCGAATCTAACGATGTAAGCTGTTTCCCCGGGAAAAATCTAGTTTCTGAGATTTTGATGAAAATATATCTGATTTAAAAAAAAAAAAAAAATAAAAATAATCGAAAACGAAAATTAAGCAACCACCTGTTTGTTGAATGCTTTTTCAATGTTACAAAAAAATAATTAAGNAAAAAAAAAAAAAAAAAAAAAAAAAAAAAAAAAAAAAAAAAAAAAAAAAAAAAAAAAAAAAAAAAAAAAAAAAAAAAAATACATATAGTTTTAACGATATGAGGAAATTTGTGTCAGTATTCTCGGACCGATTTTGTGTCATTTATTTTGAGTAATACGTTTTGTTTTCGAGCTTCATATTAGAAGGCATTGGGGACGGAATTTATTTGTATTTGTCTTTAAATTAGAAATTTCAGAAATGCTTGTTACAAATTAAGGATCACTATTGGTCCATTCTCAGAAATTCGAGATATTTTAAAGCAACTTGTCCGATTTCGATTTTTTGTATGATAATGTCATCCAATTTTAAAATCATAATATCGAAGTTACTCCACAGACCCATATTAATTTCAAAATTTCGCTCATCATAAATTGGGAAATCTTTCACTTAATTCTTTAGTCATCTGATTATTCATCGAATCTATGTGCCACTCTATTTCGCTGAATTTCTAATATTTTACGTAAAAGTAAAAATGAATGTATTGTAGAAATTTTACTTCCTCGTAACAAAGATCGTCATAATAAGTTGATACTTGTATTTTATACTTTCTCATATTCTTTGTTCATATATACATATAAGGAGAAAGTATTGTGGTGGTGAGAGTTGTTACAGAAAATGTTGAATAAAAATTAAATTTAATCACGAAAATTCAAATGAACTAATAATTCTTCTTATATGTATAAAACATTTTGTGTTAGTTGTATCGGGCTGATTGTTTACTTAATTAGTATATTTCAACTATTATTTTCACTGAGCATTCACTGCATGTATACTTTCAAGAGATTTTCTATTGTAAGCTTGAGAACAAAATCAGATGTGTTGTTATTACTGTATCATATATATATATATATATATATATATATTTTACACAACTAATTGCTTGTCGGACTCGTCTGTAGATGATGTTATAGGAATCGACATTCACTGCCTCTCATTCCCCTTCTAGTATGTATATTATTTAACAAGGATTTCTATTGTTATTAATTTGAATAATTTTCCTTTTTATTGTTCATTATATATCTCGTATCATTTGAAAAAGTGAGTGTGGTATTAAAAAAGAAACATAAAAAACAAAAAAAACATTGAGTCCCTTCATTTAATTTAATTTTGGTTAACTTTTTTCATCGTTCTCTCTCTCTCCGATTGTTAGACTATATAGAGTGAAAAGTTTTTAAAAAGAGGTAAATTCAAATTAAAAAACAATGAAAGCAGGGGATTGGAGGTGGGGGGTTAAAATGCGGTTTCTAGCTTCGTTAGAACTAGGGGAGAGGGATATAGAGAAGGGATGGTTATTTGGGAGTTAGTTTACAGAATTCTCATTAGCAAAGGGGGTAGAGTGAGCGCATTAGTATCCCCCTTTCCTCCTAAACTCTTGCCACGGTTACAGTTGTCCCACGACCCGTACCCCTCATCTTCTCTTCGGTTAGAATTGCCATTATGTTTCTAATGTATCATTTTCTCGAATTGTTGAACAATGGTGTAGGGAGTAACAGTTGCCGAGGAAACCCTATGCTAACCCTATGGAAATACTTAAGCAGTGAGACGAAAACTTTCTGGTCTTAGCGGCTTGGTTAGAGGGGTTGGGGGGGACTCTGTCGACAAGACAGAGAGCTTTTCCCCAAATTACCCGTATCAACTCCTACATGTATAAGTGAGATTCGTGTATGAAAGTTTCGTTTTTCTTTTATATTGCATTAGGTTGTGGAAAGACAAAAAACAAGATACTAGATAAATTTAAATGTGGTAAATAAAAGAGACAAAGTAAAGAATAAATTCTATCTGTATTGCGATAGAAAAGCAAATAGTGGACCAATTTTACTCTTTTAGTATCCGGATGCCGTACTAATTTAGCAGTTGATACTCAAGAACAATATTAGATTTGTTGTTCAAGCTTTGGATAGTTGTGGCTTTTTTTTAATGATAATTGCTATTGTGGCTAAATTGTGCTAACAATTCTTAACGAGTATCACAAATCAGTAGCGTACACAGAAAAAATTTTCGGGGGGGGGGGCATTTATAATAAATTGCAATTTCTCCCCCTTTCAACACTCTAATTTCAATATCTAACCTCATATTTATTAATATTAAAATCCTATGAGATAACACCTAAAATATTACATAGAGGCTGTAAAACTT
>KZ651159.1:107172-122947 GCA_001010745.2 Gerris buenoi | reverse complement strand
GCCGGCAATTGGGCCGATTTAATTTAGGCTTCCTAATTTAATTCCATCGGCAAAAATCCGGGCCGAGCCGGCAATCGGGCCGGTATAGTTTTTAACAGTTTTAGTTACATCGGCAAAAATCCGGGACAGCCGGTAATCGGGCCGGTATACTTATTATAGTTTTAGTTTCATCAGCAAAAATCAGGGCCACGCTGGCAATTGGGCCGATTTAATTTAGGCTTCCTAATTTAATTCCATCGGCAAAAAGCAAAAATCCGGGTCTAGCCGGCAATCGCGCCGGTATAGTTTTTGTTTCATCTGCGAAAATCCGGGCCACGCTGGCAATTGGGCCGATTTAATTTAGGCTTCCTAATTTAATTCCAACGGCAAAAAAACCCGGGCCGAGCCGGTAATCGGGCCGGTATAGTATAGTTTCATCGGCAAAAATTCGGGTCTAGCCGGCAATCGGGCCGATTTAATTTAGGCTTCCTAATTTAATTCCATCGGCAAAAAGCAAAAATCCGGGCCGAGCCGGCAATTGGGCCGATATAGTTTTTAACAGTTTTAGTATCATCGGCAAAAATACGGGCCTAGCCAGTAATCGGGTCGGTATATTTATTAATAATTAGTAATCGGGCCAATAATTATTAAAAATTAGTACTTAGTTTATGCTTCCTAATTTAATTCCATCGGAAAAAATACGGGCTCAGCCAACAATCGTGCCGGTATATTGTTTAATGAATTTAATTCCATCGGCAAAATCCGGGCCGAGCGAATTTTGAGTAAATAAGTGAATAAAGACCCTAAAATAATACTTAATTAATTCCTTTTATTGGAAAATATTTACAGATAATTCAAATGCATCTGCCATTACTGTGTTTGTTTGGTAACAAATGTATTGCGGGTCCAAGTTATGTAATCATTTCGGGGGGGGGGGGGAGCCCCTTGGGCCCCCCCCCCCTGCGTACGCCACTGTCACATCTTTTTATTTCAAAATTGTATAAAACATTTTCTAAAATTATAATCTAACCAGCTGTTTCTGATTAGAATCAACATCGTACTAAATATTGGGGTCGGGGTTTAGTGAACATTTTCGCTTGTTTCCTCTTACAGTTTATGCCATTAAAGACATATTTTTTATGCTTTAACAATTCACGATTTTTTGGTAAAAGTTACGGTTGACAGCACGTATAAGTTGTTAAACTGATGTGTCCATTTTTATTTATGCATTTACACATTTACTATGTACATTTAGGATTCGTATATGTATTTTGTTATACCAAGGTTTTCTGAATGTTTATGGAAGAGTCAGGTTGAGTTCTAATTATTTATTAAAGGTTGCCTGTAAACATTTAAAAAGCTTTGTTTTCTATCCTACAAAAAAGTCCTTTTTTACACCAAATCCGTAAGGTCGTACATTAGTTATTTTAACTTTTAATTTATCATCAACGTGTAACTAAATTTAATCCATGGAAATTTTGCTGTTTATTTACTCAAATTCCATTTTTTGACGACATTTATTACATTTTTTTTTACATTTTACTCATAGTCCGTGTCTATTATATTTCCTTTTATTGACTCTTTTGGTTACTCTTGATATCGCTGTTGTCATAGTTTGTTTTACTGATTATTATCTATCTCCAGGAATTGATAATGTAACAAATTGGTAAAATTAAAATAACTTTCACTAAACTACGAGTTTATTCACAAATTTTACTTCCACCTACGCGAAAACAATAAAATGTATTAGCAATTTAAGTTATATATCGAAAATAACTAAAATGTAAAGAGTGTCTCTGTCTGGTGGTTTTCTAAATACGGAGGAACTACTGTATATATTTTATCTACGATTGATACGAAATATAAACATTGCATCTCTATTTAGATGCGTAGAAAGTGATTCTTTACGTACTTGTATTCATTGCACATGCGCGTCTCATAAATCTGAAGAATTCCTCTTCTTTACCACCCTAGGGAGGTATAAAAGAAGAATTATTCACCTTTACGCAAGATTACGAGTTTGTTTACATGTAAAAAAACTAATTTTCTGTTTCTTTAAATAAAGTAACTGTTTATATCGATATTTTAGTGAAAAACACAATGAGTGATTTAAGTGATTATGACGAAAATGAGGAGAATAAATATGCCTTCCGAAATAATTAATTCGGTACAAAATACAACTAATGAATTTATGTAGTCTTTATCTAAAGAGAAATACGAACTTACATACAGGAAATTATTATTTTTTTCTCTATTTATTATTAAAATTCAAAAATCGTAGATAAAGTACGGTACGCAACTCGCATAAACTTATCATACAAACTACTCGTCCGATGTTATTGATATTTGGTTAGTAGGTCCATAATTAGCCCATTGATTGCCCCTTATAAGACTTAATCTTCTCCGTCCTTTTTCTTCTATTTGCGCATAAACAAACATTTATTTTCACCTATATCTTTAAAAGTACTCATCTGATTTTTATGAAATTTGGGTGGTTTCTCAATAGTAGTCTGCAAACAGCCCCATAATAATTTCAACCGTATTCGCGCTCTTTAAATAAATTAATAAATTTATACTTTTAATTCAAGTAAAAAATTAAAACAATTTTTACAGATTTCAATAAACGGGTTGAACTTAAATAAATTTGACAATCATAGGTTGTAAAAGCGTATAATCATTCGTATGCGAAATAGGACGCGAGGAAGCTATGTGTCACCCTAATTGGTAGATTATTTTTTTAAATCAATCATAATTGTATTGTTCTTTTACACAGATAAGTATCAATTTAGCAATAATTAATTCATTATATTATTGAAATTAATCTGGGACTATCTGCGGGTAACTTACGAGCAATCATCCAATTTTTTTAACATTCAGTTGTGTACTTGTGAACATATAAGTGTAAATAAATGTATTTTTGTACGAATATAGAAGAAAAATGAACGCAAAAGGTTGAAACTCATATGGGCACATATTCTAATTATGACTTAAGACTGCTGGTCGGAGCAAGAGCTCGAATGTGTATGGCCAACGGCGAGCCGGTCGGGCTCGAAGTGGGGGCATTTCCACGCACCGGCTCGCCGACTGTGAATGGCAACACGCACCGGCTCGCCGACTGGTCCGACTGTGAATGGGCCCCTTTACTCTCCAAATTTCAACTAGGTAATTTCAACGAATCATTTTTATGTCTTGTTGATTCGCAAACACTGCACCAAAAATGGGGGGTTCAATATTAAAGTGGACTAAGTCCATCAAACTTGATTTTGAGTTTCAGACACTTTTGTGAATTTACTCAGTGCTAATTATTATTGCAGTATAAAGTTTAATTAATTCGATTATTCTATAGTTTAGTTCATCAATAAATATATTTTACAGATTTTAGGTTGATACCTTAAAAAAATCCAATTTATGACATTTCAAATGGAAGCTATTGTGACTTGGTTCAGATTTGCTATGAAACTTCAGAGCAAATTCAAATAGAAATTCTTCAGTGCTCATTGAAACTACTGTATTCTGTGGGTTTCCCATGGTACTAACAATTATAACACTCTAACCCTATTAAAATATACAGTATAAGCTTTCAGAATATATCTCTATCTCATTTTTTTTTTTTTTTAAAAATGGACTTGGCCAACTTTAGCTGAAATGTACTTCTTCGTTCTCTTTAAAACAATCCTGTATATAGCTTCGCTTAACTTCGATATGCCTTGAAGCAAAAATTTGGAAACAATATAATAAATTAGACAAGTATATATATGTTGTAAATCTTAGCATTAATAAACTGCGTGTTAAGATGCGAGAACGCTATGTGCCACTCTAATTGGGAGTTTATTATTATACGTTTAAATATGTATCTCGCCTTGCCATTAAGCTACTTCACGCATCAACTCGATGTTTTTATCAGTGTGGATCAAATCTCACTTTTATTAAAGATTTGTCGGTGTTTAGGACCGTATCAGGCGAGAGTTAGTATATAAAATACTGATTCTATCCTAGGGAGTACTATAGGAATACAGTAATAATGTTTCCAGAGTGGGCTAGATGTTTTCTTCTGTTAAAATGAGGAAATTGTGTTGACCGCGGCATCATTATTTTATGTTAAGAAGGTCAATAACTATTTATCAAAGTTCCGTCTTGTCCGGAGCTTAGCCTCTCAACTCCTGGAATTACCCTTGAGAAAATTTGCTGAAAATCATTTTAAATTTTCGTTACTTCCCATCTCTTCTCTTGCTTCCAAACTTAATGATTTATATTTACTTACAGCTCATAAACACTTTTTACGCTCCGAAATACTGTAGTGTTGTTGTAAAGGAGGGGGTTTCGAGGGCAAATATATTGTTCAATTTTACAGAGGTAAAAGAAGTAATGGAGCAGGGCTAATGCATTACAGAAAATGGTTTTTCTCTAAACCTTAAAATAAGGGGTAAGAACCCATTTCACTACCCGATCCCAACGAAAAATATTAACAATTTTTTGATAACAATTCCTTACAAAGTAGTGAAATGGAGGGATTAGGACAAATGAGTTTTTCCAACCTTCTAACAGAAGGTTGGATATACGTATTATAAAAACCCCCAAAATGCAAATAACTTAATTATAAAAGAAGGAGTTTATAATTGAATGTTCTTAATTTAGTGACTAATTATTAACAACAAAACATTTGATTACTTTTGATTTTCTGTGATTTCAAAAAGTATTAGGTGTTCACCAATTCCTACTTCTCCTTTTTTCAATTTCAACATTCTTTATTTTATAAACCAATATAGTTATATTTTTTTGAGGTAATAGAATATACATACGAGTATTAATTATAACTAGTAAACTAAATCCTAGAACATCTAAATCGGGAAGTGATTATAATGTGGGACAAGAGCTTGCTTTGAGTTGGTTTGTTCAAGTTAGTTATGGATCCATGCCTAGACCACTCTTCAGATAAATTCTCTGTACTCTTAGATCTCAATACCAACCTATCCAAGTTTACCTGCCTAATATCCCCATCCCTATCCTATTCTCACTCATGCATATAGCAGAATGGTTTACTGCGATGTATTATGCTTGGAGTTTAACTCCTTGAATTATAACAGGGAATTTCTTTAATGATGGGTTGTCAGTATAGTGAGATTTTTCTCGCAAACACTTTATATCTTAATTAGCTGGATACTGGATATCCGTGCATCGCTACGTTGTGCGTTATTTGAATATATAGTTTTCCCTTTTATGCATTTATAAACTATCGTCGTGAAAAATTTGTTATTTTAAACGAGAATATTTACAGTCTATAAGATTAGAGTTGGCACAATCGAAGGCGGGAAACAACAAACGTGGAGGTAGTTTTGGGGTTATAAAAAGGGAAAATCGGTGTTGCCATGTTATATTTTTTTTGTGGAACAGGGGTAGAGTGGAGCATTTTTTTTTCTGAAGTTGCATTCAACAAGGGGGACCAATAGAATCGTTTCCCTCAAAATTGTCCCGCCTTTTGATTGTGCCAACTCTAATCTTATAGGCTGTAGATATCACAAAGTTTCCTAAACCCCTCCTTATTTCTTTACTTCCCTTCCATTGAATAATATAATTTACAAAAATTCCTTATTATTAATAAAAATAATAATGGTTAGGAGTTAGTGAGGTGATATTATAAAAAATAGATAGACTTAGACTCCGAGCCGTTGTTTGTAAACAACGGGAGATAGTGGGGTCTAGCCGATAACGATATCGCACCGCTACCGCTAATTAGTGTTGCTACGGACGCCTTGAGCTGTCAGCCGAGAGTCCTCTCAACCTCACCGCTGAACCGCCGCCCGCCGCTATCCGCTATCCGCACACATACATCCGCCATCCGCATCCCGAATATAAGTTACGTTACATACGCCAGGTCGCAGTCGGTACGTTTTTCTTTATACTATCTTTCTATTTTATTATTTTATCATTTCTATGTTCCTCCGCCCTATCCGTCCGCCATATGATTTATATTTACATATAGTCCACTATTACCCACTTTTTCTTACTGCCGCTGGTGGTCGTCTTTCTCCCTATTACTTGGAGAAATTATCACCATAACTTTTGGTCCTTTGGCCGCAGATATATTATATTTTCACTGCTTTTTGAGCAATTTATTAATTTCTTTAAAGACCCTTATTTTTTCTTATTATTTTATGTGTTTAGTGGAGTATTATTATTATATTATAGGTTCGTTTATATTATATTTATCTTATCAGTTATAAAGAAAGTAATTCGCATTTCATTTATCTTTTATTTTTATACAGATTTATAATTACTTTTATTATACACGTACACGTACTTATAGTATAGTACGTATTATAAAACTTTTAATAAGATTATTTATAAAACCAGAATATTTTTTTAATTTGCTGTTTTTTGCTAGTGCAATTCTTTTTTTTAGTAAGATTATTATTGCTAGTGCAATTGTTATTTTTTGGAAATACATTTTTACATAATATAGAATGGTATTGAGGTAGTAGAGAGAGGTGCCGTCTCCCCGCGGATCTTCGCTTCACCACTGCCTTGCCGTAGTAGAGCCTCTTTCCCCCGCCTTCGCTCTCCGCATCACCCTACCGCTCTAGTCGCTCGCTCGACCACTCGCCTCAGTCGCCCCCCTGCCCCCGGCGCCCCTTACTACAACTTCTGTTCTGCTGGTCCGATTTGAACCGGACAAAGACCATCATCCTTAAAATTTTACGCCAAATAAATTTACATATAATAAATTTATTTTATATATCATTTTTTATTTTATATATATTTTATATTTTTTTAAACTATAATTCTTTTAAATTTATAATACAAATATGGGTGAAGAAGCGCAAAGGTTACTCCTTACAAAACTGCAAAAGAAGAAAAGCACTTTTTTTCTTCGTGCGCAACATATTTATGATTTAATCCCAAACTTGCAGACACAAGAATCCGCACGCTCGAATTTTCTTATTCGCTTCCAAACTCTTGCAGAGACACGCGAGCAGTATTATAATCTAGTTGATGAGATTAATGATATTACTCTTGATTTAGACAATACAGCTGATCCTAACTATGAAGCACTTGGTGCTTTTGATGATCTTTATGGAGTAATAAATATTGCACATAAAAAACTTTTAGATGAATATTCTTCCGCTATTCCTTCGACTTCTAGAGAAAAACCTGTTCCTTCTAGCTCATTTGAGGTGCAAACTCAGTTACCTAGAATACAAATTAAACCGTTTACAGGAAAAATAAACGATTGGCCTGAATTTAGAGATTTGTTTACTTCAGTCATCATTAACAATAACCACTTATCCGATGCGCAAAAATATCATTATCTTAGAACATCACTTGAGCCTTATGTGTTTAGTGGAGTATTATAATTATTATATAGGTTCGTTTATATTATATTTATCAGTTATAAAGAAAGTAAAAGTCGCATTTCATTTAACTTTTATTTTTATACAGATTTATAATTACTTTTATTATACACGTACGCGTACTTATAGTATAGTACGTATTATAAAACTTTTAATAAGATTATTTATAAAACCAGAATATTTTTTAATTTGCTGTTTTTTGCTAGAGCAATTTTTATTTTTAGTAACATTATTATTTTTTGTAAATACATTTTTACGGAACAATATAGAATAGTATTGAGGTAGTAGAGAGAGGTGCCGTTCCCCCGCGGATCTTCGCTTCACCACTGCCTTGCCGTAGTAAAGGCTCTTCGCCCCGCCTTCGCTCTCCGCATCACCCTACCGCTCTGGTCGCTCGCTCGACCGCTCGCCTCAGTCGCCCCCCCCCATCCCCCGGCGCCCCTTACTACAACTTCTGTTCTGCTGGTCCGATTTGAACCGGACAAAGACCATCATNTGGTTAGAGCACCCGCACACTGGAAATGAGGGGGAGGTCCGTCATTCGAATCCCGGCGCAGAGGTCTATTTTTCTCTGACTGTCTCCCTTTGTAAATAGTAATTATAATTTGATTTAAATTAAAATTTAAACGTTCCGTAGTATGAGTACTACCAAAAACTTAAAAATTAAAAATAATAAATAAAATAATAAGTGAAATATAAGAAAAGATACTGAAGAAACTTTTTTAATTTTAAAAAATTAAATTTCTGAGAAAATCAGATTTTACAAGAATTTAGTAACTTTCTAACTTCAGAAGACCACTCGGGGCTCAATTCCCTTTCTTTTTTTTATACTTTTCGTATTTCCCCTTTTAAGGAACAAATTTCAATGTATTCCTTCTTTGCAAACATTGAAATTGTTTTAGAATTATTTTAAAGTGTATGATTATTATTTTAGCGTTTCAAATAATTGGGCATTATTATAGGGAGGGGAGTTGTCTTTTTTATCTTAGCTCAATTATAAAATGAATAAATGCCATATTCTAGGGAAAAATTGTTATAACCAAGTGTTAGTGTTGAAATTTTTCTTTCGGTACTTAGAAGAAATAAGGCAAATTACAAAAAAGTGGGTTTTCCGTCCCACCGGTAAAGCATTTCCTAAAATTTTATCTTCTCAGCTCCGGACTCCTCTTTCTCAACCCTTCCCACTCCTATTTTACCCTCTTAAGCGTCGAATAGTGGGCGGCACTTACCACCCCAAGGAAAAGCCTTTTCTAAAATTAAATTACTTAGGGCATTAAATAATTTTTTAACATTTACGTTGAAATTAAAACAACTTAATTTGATTTATTTTCTAAGAGTTCACGGATTAATACTGTTAATACTTCTATAGCAGTATATACTCTCTATTTATTAAACATTTCTATTCAAGTTATGATTAAATTTATATTACAGAAAATAATATACATGTTTATTTCTCTTTACATTATCACTTCACTAAAGTTGTAGCAGATATAATAGAAATTGAAATTGAGGGAAAGATATGAATTATAAAAACTTTATGCTTGCTTAGCTTTAGTTTTACAAGTATCGTGTAAATGTATAAGTAATTTTAAGTTATACAGCAACCTAAGATATTCATTTCAATTAATACTACGCTCCTTTGTTGTATATATAAGTAGTTTTATTACAAGATGTTTGAGATACTTCATACTTTGTTTCTTTAATAGATAAATTAAATGAAATTTAGTTTAAAATTAAATGTAGGTACATGTATCAAGTTTTATAAACAATGATTAAATTTAACAATTCAGTTTTATGCTGGAAATTTATATTGAATGGTTCAGTGAAATGGTTAGTCTAAAGTAAAGATACGTTTTCATATAAGCGATTATATACGTTTCTGATTTTGTTCGAGGTGTGTATTTAAATTTAAACTTGTAATTTTTTACTTAAGAGAGCAATTGATAAAATTTGAGTCGGGTCACTCCCACCTTCTTGAAGGGAAATTCTCTCGGCTAGAGGAGAGTGAGATGTTGTCAATTCTTTTAGTTCTTTTTCTAACCTTGGGTCTTCTCCCTTCGCATCTTGCTTCATAGACTCATAGACTATTTTGGGCTGCCTCAGGTTTTCCATTCTTTGCACGTGGACAAACCACCAAAACTGGACTTTTTCTACTATTCGCAAAATGGGTTGAACTTCTAAACCGAGTTTATAGTAGAGGTTCTCGGTTCTCTCCTGAGCTACCCTGCTTCCCTCCTTAAAAAAACACCTCATCCCGTCGCTTGAATTCGGCTCTTCAATTCTTTGTCAGAGCCTTGGATTCGCAGTTGTATTTCAGGATAGGAGATTTACACAATTTTGAAGAAGGCTACCTTGGTTTTATTGCTTTCTTCGCCCATATAAAACCTTGTGGCTGCTAGCTTAGAGTCCACACTGAGCTTACACCTACCTCTTATAAGCCTATACTCCTTTAAAGCTACCTATTATATTTACTCTGGTTTGCTATGGTGCACTTCTAGCTGAACTTGTTTTTACATTTTTGTTCCATCACATTATTTCTCTCGTTATCTGTATAAATAACAAAATAAAATAAAATTGTCCATGACAAATTCACCTTTTATAATAATATGTGGCCCAACAGCCCATAATGGGCTTAGGCCTGCTAATGGGCTTATGCAGCAATAGATGTACTAGATGACACGGGGTTGGTGTGCTGCTCTATAAGCTGTATTAAACTTAGTATAGCAGTATTTTTATGGCTTCCTTAGCTGGATGGACGCAACTTCTTTCAAGTAGCTACCCATTTATATAGTGATTCTGGGTGAACCCAGAGCAATGGATCGCAGTAGTTGGCAATCGAACCCGGAACCTAAAGCACACAATGCAAAAATTGTGGCAATGAGCTACGAGGGATCCCAAACTCACCTTTGAAATGGACAAAAAAAATGTGTCAAAATGTTATTTCCACTTAATAATTTTGCGATTTTAATTGCTCTTCGATCCACATAATAATTTCAAGATTTGAAGATGATTTTCATCACCCTTCTCCATTGCAACTATTTTTTTATAAAGAGAAATATGTGCAACATTATCGATAATAAAGTGCAAATGGTTATTATAAAATAAGCTAAAATTATATTTTTTTTAAACCATAATATTAATATTAAATAGCTATTGCATACTTAGAATCTAAATTTAATTCTTTAAACGTTGAGGCATGTGCATACTTCAGTCAGGACCGACAGGTGGGGGAAGTGGACGATCCATCTTCCTTTAAAGACCTGATAGCTTTCAATAAAGCCGAGGAGTAAGAAAATAAATAAATTCATATAAGAATATATAAATAAAATATAAGTTTATAATACAGAATACAGGGATTAGGGTATAATAAACAGATTTTATTAATTTTTCGTACTTATTTTAATAAACTTTTTTTTGTATAATTATTACGAATCAATTTGTTTTTTATCGTTTTTATGGTGTCAACTTTGTGCAATTTTCATATCTCGCACCTTATTTTCATATTAACTAATATTTTAATTAATGTTTTATTATGACGTCTAATTATAATAAATCAAGTTAAAATTACCTACAAATGTGCGAATTGAAATAAAAGCAGATCAAAAAGTTGATTTTTCATTTTAAGGTGGATGCTGTGAGGAAAAAATGTGGGGAATGGGGGAAGGAATTTAAAGTTTAGAGCTGAATTTATTGAGGTTAAATAAAAGAGCGCCCTCATATCTTTAATCTTAACTGCGTGGGAGGTCTTGGCTCCAATTAAATATTTTAATTGACCCATAAATTTAATAGTTATCGTCGCGAGGGCAGGTTAGCCCTGCAGTACACTTTACCTTTTATTTATATTCAATTAAGGTTGGTAAGTCGGTAGTACAACTATGTTCTCATATTATGTGTCCTCCCTTTCGCCATAAAAACTTTGTTTTTTGTCGTCAATATTTTTATTTTATGTTCTTTTATTAAACTCATCTCTAGTACATATTTCATGCGTGGTTAATGATAATAAGTCAAAATAATTTTTTGTGTGGGTTGTAAAAAAATGCATTAAGTTTAAAGTCATAAAACATTTTTTTATTTTTTATTATTTGCTGGATAAGTACTAATTAATTGATCAATTAAGTTTATTGGCAATATTTTGTTTATCGCTATTATAAATATTTATTATTTGGAAAGTTCGTATAAAGTTTATTGTAAATTAGAATTAGTCAAATTAATAATGACTTTAAATAGGAATAAATAGGGTTCTCGCAAGCAAAAGTAACTTTTCCATTTAAAAACTGCCCTTAAAACAGGAAATCAGTTAATTCGGTGCTTGTGAAAGAGTAGAAAATTGAAAGAGAATACCTAGTGATCCCACTGCAGTAATCCAATTATATTTGGATTTTTTAAGAAAATGAAAAAAAATCACTTGGACAATCTTGCATCCAAGTATTTCTTAGGGTTTCGTAGGTTATTAAGCATATATACGTTACTATATTATAAATTAAGGAATATTCAGTGTATTGTCAAGCATAATTAAATTTTTTAACATTTTTTTTAAACCGGTTTCGACTTAAAGTCGTCATCAGTTAGTTGGTGTGACTTAACTAACTGATAATGATGATGACTTAACTAACTGATGGTGACGTTAAGTCGAAACCGGTTTTTTATTTTATTTTTATTTTTTTTGTTAAAAATTGTAATCATTCTTGTGGTCAGACAATACACTGATTATTCCTTTAGATGTGCGTTAATATTTACTCAGTTACCCAATAATACCATAATGTTATCTAAATACCACAAAATCTCCGTCAAAACTACTAATGAGTTATAAATTAACTTTGACTCGTAGGTAGTGGACAGTTGACAAGCAAGTAAAAAGAAGTATGAAAGAAAGTAAGAAGTAAACAGCAAATAGAATCGTACATACTACCTTTAAATGTAATAAACATAATCTAAACGCAGAGAAATTGAAGAGAATCAGAAGATTTAATAACATTTAAAAAAAAAAAAATTCAAGATTTCAAAGTAGTGTAATCTTCTAGTGAGGCAGCTTGAGAATGACCCAATAGTAAAGTCTAAATATCGCTAAAGAGAGCGTATTATTTTTCCTTTAAGATCAAATAGCTATTAAATAATATACAAGGAACCAACTACTCTACTATAATTATTAAATAATTAAAATTTGTATTAATATTATTGTGTTTGTTCCTAGGTATGAAGATGACGGATGCCGAGTTAGTGTCGGCATTGCATGTCTACAAGACATCAGGAGATGCTGCATTTTCTCTTCCCATGAAAATAAATTGTAAATATTTCCATTTTATTTTTTATCTTATTAGTTTTAGTGACTTTTGTTTTAAACGAATTATTTCTGCAACTTTTTTTTTAAATAAATTAGACATTATATAACTCACGAAGTAATGAAATCATTCTTTTTATTATTACTCTTCTATGAAATGACAATAGTTTACTTGATAATATTAAATTTTGGTAATTTACACGAAATCTTTTCTTAACTACTTACGTAATTCTAAGTAGATCTATCTAATTTGATTAACATAATTGCTATAATTATGTTAATGATTTAGGAATACTGAAACTTTTAACATGTCAAGTTTATATTAAATATTTTGAAGAATTCATTCCAAATGGATTTGATACACTGCTGCATAATTACCTTTCCTAAGACGCATTATCTTGCAATTAATGTAAATTCTTTACTAAAGTAGATTTAAGTTAAGTAGATGTAAGTTGTAGATTTAGGTTGTTTTCTTATTAGGTTATCGAAATTCATTAGAGTGGGTTTGTACTTCTGTGTGCATTGATTATACAATTGATTATTTATTTTTGTTTATTTACCTGAAATACAGATTGATAAAAAAGTTGAAATATTTAACTAAAATTTGATTTAAAAAAACATCCTATAATCAACTTCAAAAATCAAAACACAGAAGTGATTTTACTCTTGACTTTGGTAATGAAGTAAAAAACTTACTGTCGGGAAGATTTAGTTTCTAAACTAGATATAAACCCTTACTATAGAATCACAAAGACAAAAACATTTTATTTTCTTGTTTCAACCAATTCACTAGAAACTTATTCGAAGTTAGAAATAGTAACCTGATGTTTGTCGTTTCATATTATTGTTTACTTGAAAGAAAATATAAATTCTTGCGATTTAACGTCCGAACGCGCGATTAGAGTCCGCTGATTTTAAACCTCAAGGTATATTACTAAATCTTAATATAAATGTAATCGACTTTGTAAAAATGTATCGACATTTTCTAAGCTTACTTTTGTATTTGTGCAGTGTATTAAAGCTGGGCTGCAGCTTAATGTGTTTAATACATAGTTATTGCTAATTTTGTAATGTTTGGAGTTTAAAATTGGAAAGGTTTTTTCATTTAATTTCATTGGAAGTTCTTGAGTGTTATATAGGATCCTCTGGCTTAAGCAATAAATTTTGTCCTGTAAAATATTCTAGCCTTAGTCTACTAAATCACGAGATTTCTGGTTGAAAGAGGATGACGGCAACGTTAATAAGTTAAATTAAATTGCTTTTTAAAGACAACTTAGTGTATCCACTCTCCTTTTTTTTATTGCTTTCTTGTGATTTTTTTTAAGGTTAAATTTTTCGTATTTTCTACTCCGTACTTCCCAATGCACAAGTGTTGGTAAAGTAAAAACGAGAAACTAGCGGAGCGTAATCGACAAGTTAAAAGGAGAAGTGGTCTTTTTAATGGATTACTCGGGCTTGGGGGGGTTGATGTTATATGAGGCAGAGCCGGTAGGAAGTGTAGCTGTGTATCTCAAGGTCCTTCAGAGCGATGTGAAGAAAGCTAACGGGGCGGGCGGCAAAATCAAACTGATTCCCAGGTTCTTTCCATTTGCCGTTGGATGCTGCCTCGAGAGAGCTACCACTAGCATCCTACCACGCTTCACAAGATTCACATTAATTTCGCTTCCCTTGCCTCTTCCTACCTCTCTCTCTTTGCCCCCTACAACGAATTACTCCTTACTCCCCTCTTCTCTTACAGTCAGCAGTCTTATATACCTGGCCTATTCAATCCACTTCAAGAGATCTGACAAGAAATGCTACTTTCAGATTATGCGAACAGATTAACAAGGGAAATAAAATAACAGGAATGGAAGCTCGATGTATCCTTTGAAAACCAATATGGACCCCGTCACCCCAATGCTCTAAAAAAAGAAAAGAAAATTGGGTCTATGAGATAAGGATATTTTATTCGAAACTGATAACAACTTTCGTTACCGAAATTTACAGTCTAATAATATGTTCTATCTATACCTTTTAACTCCACAAAATTACTTGGATTTTCATTTTCAAAATTCAAAAGGTCTAATTAGGCTCTTTCAATAAGTTCAAAATCTGGGTAGCTAAGCCACTAGTTCCAAACTTTAATTATAAAATATTAAAATTAAACTCTTGATCTTTTTCAAAAACAATAAATTTAAACTTTTATATATGTATATTCTGTTTGACACAAATGTTTTAAATATTAATTTATGGCTAACAAAGAGATATCTTTTGGTGCTTCGTTACAAATTTACTACTTTAAAACGTTGTTTGCGTAACATACCTTTAATGGTTTTCTTTTTTTTTGTACACTTATGCTTTCAACTAACTATTTGCAAAGATTGCATTGAGGGACATTTTTTTGATTTGGCCTAACGAAGCGTCGAAAAAGGCTTGAGCTAAAGGTTATTTTTTAATCGTTACTTTTCTGCTTCTTATTTTTTTTTGTTTAGTTAATTGCCTCTTGATAGATATTGATCTTTACTTTTCGCTCTTAATGCTGGTACCTTCAGATCCTTTTTTGAATCTTCAGACCCTTAATGCTCCCTTTAAGAACACTCTTGGCAACAAGTTAATCAGTTGTTAGTCTGCAAGTTGGTTAGTTGTTAATCTGTCATGTCTCTTCAGGGCACCATACATGCAAATCTAATGCGAATTATTTTTAAAAGTTAAAATTTAATTAAATTAGGAATGTGCGGTGACGTGTATTTTCGATATATCACCCCTACTTCTCCTACCTTTATTATTGAATTAATGACGAAAGTTAGCAAAAAGTACTATTAATTAATTAATATAATGATTATTAAAAGTTTATTGGTTCAAAAATGTGTTTTAAGTAATTAGAATGCTAGAGTTATTAATTGTTTTCATTTTAGCAAAAGGGTATGTATGTCCTTTTTTAAATTTTTATAGCTTTAAAACTGTTGGTCGTAGGTAAAACATGCATTCAAACATTTTTGTTTGAAATTTTATCAGCTTCAATTTTCAATAAAAAAATTTCCCCTAAGAGCAATAGTTTTGGAGATATGAGCAAAAACCTGAAAAAAGTCACGTTTGAGCGCTGTGGCACTGACTCCCCCCCTCTACAACTCAAGAAGCTGCAGGCTCTAGCTGCCTACACCCTTCGGCAGCTAATAGCCCCAAAACAATT
>KZ651159.1:67686-105652 GCA_001010745.2 Gerris buenoi | reverse complement strand
CACAAATAAAACAGGCAATATCTGTCATAATATTACCAAGAATATTATTTTAAAATCAAAGTTAATTTTTTCTTATCTGTTTATTTGAAAATATGGACAAATAATGTATTTTTTTAAATAAGTACATTGACTTTCACTACTTTGGCCATTATATTTATATAAAATAAATATATTTTTTTAAAGTATGATAAACCTCGCGGGCCAGAAAAATGTTCTTGGCGGGCCGCGGGTTGGCCACCCCTGCTCTACACATTCCTGAAAAAATTGGAACTACATGATTTAATGCAAGATACGCTGCCATTTTGAGCTAATTTGACTGGACTAAGGGCCCTTATGATTTAAATTAGATACAAGCTTTTAAGCTTTTAGTTTTGGCACCGGTAAATGCATTAATTTTTTCACCCTCTAAAAATACTTAAATATTAGGTATATTAACACTCAATATTTCATTATTAATATGAAAATATATTAATATTTTTACTATTCACAACTATATTCAACTTTTTATTATTATAGTTTTCTTCTGTTTTTATTACTCCTTTATTTTTTAGTTATTTAAAAAAGTACTTAGAATAATAATTATTAGGTAATTTATCAAGAATAACTATTTGAATATATAGATATATACTTTATTAATAACTATTTTAAAGTAGCGTAGCATAAAATTGTTTTTATTACTTTTTTATCACTGTTCTTTCTTTAGTAAATGTAATAAGAAAGTACGATTAAAGCTCTGGGTTTGCCTAAGTTTTAGTAATAATATAAATATGGAGCGGAAACTCAGATAACAGTATAACCTGCAACTTGTGCCATTCAGATAGCCTTCCCTAAACTAAATCAAAACCTTACTTTGGAATCACATGGACCAAAAAACAACTTTTTAATTTTAATTCTCTTGTTAGAACAAGTTCAATCAAAACTTATATGAAGTTATTCTATTACTATTATTTTCTTTAGTGAATTTTAATTTTATTTTCCTATGTTTCATTCAGCAGTTTAAAAATTAAGAAATATTTATTTGTTATATGTTTTAAGGAGCAATGGCATTAAAGTCATTGCTATAAGTAAAGTTTTTAGCTAGTGGAATCTTTTATTGTATAAATGCATTAAGACTGTTTACGTAGATAATTTATTTCACTTTTCTAACTTATTTATTGGTCTTAATCAGTACCAAAACTGTTGTATAAGATTTGTTTTTTAAAACATTATAATTACTGTCCTATTTTATTGAAATTTAGATCGTGGGGCGTAATTAGTCCATTGTTGGTCCCACACGAGTTCCAACTTTTTATGTTTATTTGTTTTTCTTCCATTGCGCATACACATACCTTTTAAGGAAGCTATGTGCCACACTGATTGGCTCTCTATTTTTATGAATTCGCTGTTATTAATTGACCGAGCGTAGCGAGGTCTTTCTTGTTTTAACTCGACCGGTTGGCATTTCGTCTGTCTGTCTCCTAAATGTACATCGACTGTCTTTGCGAGGGAGGCCGCAGGCCGACCGAGTTGTGGTGTGGGGCGGGGGCGCAACTACTCATTGTACGTCAGATGGGGGAGGGGGGTAAACATTTACTGTATTTTAAGGCGCCACTGCAAAAATGAATGTGCTTATTTTCTCGTAAAAGCTACCAGCCACAAATTGCTCGTTCTGCGTACAAAAACAAATGATAATAGAATTATTATTATTTTTAAATTAACACCTTATTCTAATCACAAATAAATTATAATGATTATACCCTTCTTTTGTTCGATCAAAATATTGTCAATATTTACATTTATCTATGTCTGTCAAAGACAACTCCAGTTGAAATAGGGTAAATACCTTGGTTACGTAGCGTACTCATTAAAGGGTTTATTGGGAAAGCAGCTGCAAATGAAATTTATCGTTAAGCATGCTTGCTGCGTTGTCAGTTGCCTTTATTTACATCGTGATTGCCTCTCTTTGGAATTAATAGTCTGACGTGGGGATTTATCTAATACGAGTATATGGCGTGATCTAATCCTTGCTAAGATTTGTTTGTTGCTGTTTTTATATTACATCAAAGCGTCAACAGAACATTAGGTCAACATAAAGGTCGAAAGATCGATGTGAATAATGGTTGAAGATCGACATGACTATCGATGTATGTAAAGGTAGAAGAATCGATCTCTGTACACTATACACTATACACGCCCTTCCTATCTAATGTAATGAATGACAATAGATTTGTTCCAACAACACTTGAAACTAGTTCCAAACTAGTTTCAAACTGTACGACGCATGCGCATTAGCGAAAAACGATCAATTGTGGTCCGTTGCGCATGCCTCGGACATGCGCAACGATCCAGTTCCAATCCAGAAGAGTGGTTGGAACAAACCTTATACTAATTTCTAGGATTGAATATTGAATTGACACATTATATTTTTTCAATTTTTAAAGAGCACCTGTACGGTAAACAGAGGTCCCGTGGTTCGAGTCCCGGTGCGGGGGTCTATTTTTCTCTGTATGTCTCCCGTAATTGAAATTTGAATTATTGACACATTATATTAATTCTATAATTGATTGCCTATTTACTTTAATGTTTACAGAGCGGAAGAGAAAACTTTATCTTTGTTGAGTTATCTTTGTTCATAGCTTAGCTGGGCAGAGATGAATTTCACTGAAATCTCACTAGCTGTATCGAAAACCCTTTTATCTTACGCTGTTGTTGACCGCCTGCATTTAAAGCCTATTTCGCTTAAATAAAGCTTTTGAGGACACGGGACTTTAAATTTTAAATTCGTAGATGGTTTTAATAGTGTTTTTACACCCATATGGTTGAATTCGAATTGAGTCCCACGTAGAGGGTTCCATTATATCTGGTAATCGTTTTACTAAAAAGATACGAATCTGCCACTTCACACATGCACTTAAATAATCATAAAAATATGTCTTATCTCCCTGGAATTCCAACAATCACCAGGTTCATTGATAATGACCTTGGTTTTAGCCGAGAGTTTGCGGGTACGCCGTTGTTTGACTTATGTTTTTTGACTTATGTTTTTGACTTACCTTGGATTAGACTTTTAGAGTATTTTCTTCTTGTGGAACAAGAACATTGATTATAATCACATGCACGTCTAACTCATGTTAAAAACTTAGCAGCAGTTCCCTATTCCCATCCTCCGTGCATCACGTTTTAACCAGTCTTCATCCTACAAGTTGCGGGCTCTTATATTCTTATAGCTCTGGCCACACCTCTTCTCAAGGTTGCACTTGGACTTCCTCATTTCCTTCGACCAGGCGGATACCAATACAATATTCAGTGAGGCCATCTTGATTCTCTCATCCTTTGGACGTGTCCATACCACCGAAGAGAACGCTCCCCAATCCTTTCAACGACTGATTGCTCAGCCTCCATCTGTTGCCTGGTGGTTTCTTAAACGCTGCAAGCTCAATAATCTTTGACTCCATGTTAACCCATTCATTTTAACAGCTTGAACTTCCTTTCAGTTTCAGATTTTCTATTAGTGTCCAGACCTCTGCGCCATACGTAAGGATGCTTTCTACTATGCATGTAAAGTATATCTTTCTTTGTTTCTCATCTAAGAGTTCTGGACCAAAATATCCATTCAGCCTATTTGATTGTACAAATCTTGATTCAATATCCGCTTCATAAGCTCCTGACTGTAAGACTAAGATAACTAAGAATAATACAAACTTTAAGAATAAATTTGTTATGCATAAATATGCTTCATATGAAAAACAACTTTTTTTTTCTTCATTTATCTCAGATTTGAAAAACCGAATCTTAATTCAATTGCAAATACATGTTCAAAATGATGTTCAGCAAAGAAACAACGGTTCTTGAAAAAAAGTATGTTATTTCTTCCAAGGATTCTCACGAAATCATATTCGATAAGATTTTGAGCTTGAAAAGCTAGTAAAAAAATTGGCATGAATAGATGCATTCCCCCTTCTACTTGACCCTTATTAAATAGGATGCAGAATAGCGTGCTAGCATGCCTTTTCTTCGTATTATATTTCAATAAGAAAATGCACCATGAATGTCGTTTCAGTTTGATCCATGAGATTTTTCCATGTTGATAACTTTAGTACATATCTCATAACTTTTGAGTTGGTTTGACATTGCATTATTGATAGAGCTCTCACTCTCTCTCTTTTCCTCTCGCGCTCTCTCTTGCTCTCTCTCTCTCTCTATCTCTCTCTTTCTCTCTCTTTCTTTCTCTCTCTCTCTCTCTCTCTCTCCCTCTCTCTCTCTCTAATTTTAGTTCTGCATTATTTATTTATTTTGTTACCCACCTATTCCTCAGTTTTAACTTTGCTCATGTCGATATCCTTTATCAGATTAAATCTGTCAGAAACAATTGCTTTAAAACTATGCTCTTCTAAAAAGACGGTCTATAAATTTAAAATAACTGGGATATAAATAATTTAATGCTTGTATTAAAATATATTTAACGGAAGAAGACGTGGCTTAAACTTTCTCATGTACATATTAAAACTGAATTTAAATTCAATAACATGTACTCGTAATTTTGTGAATTTATTTCTTCCGAGCTTACGGTAAGGATGGAAACGGAAGCTATGTGAAAACATAGCTTATGTCTAAGTGATCACGTAAACAGGTGACTAAAGAACTTTTTTATATGTACATGTAAAATTGAAATTTGGGTGGTAGGTCATAATTAGCCCTTTGCACATAACAGTGGCGGATTAAGGTCGTCATCTAGGGGGTGGCGGTTTCGGAGTATGGAAAGCCCTAAGGAAGGGGGGGGATTTCAGAATTCTTCCCCCCCACCTCCGACTGCAGTACAATATCTTAACCGTAAGCCATGGGTGTCGTTAGCAGTTAAGTTGGGTGCATATAGCGGGGGGTCCAGGGGTCCTCCCCCGGAAAATTTTGAAAATATGACCTCTCAAAACAGCGCTTAAATGCATTTCTGAGGTAAAATTTTATTTTAATACTTAGTCACAAAAGGGTAATTTTTGGCTCGATTATATGATGTAGTTTGTGGGCAAACAAGTATGAACATGAACACAAGTACATTTTAAAAAAAATATATATAATAAAAACTTAAAAGTATAGTTATTGTAACACAATAAAAGTTGTGTACCTAATCATTCCCTTTGTCTAAAACACCTAAAAAAAAAAAAAAAAATCTTTCTTGAGAACGAAAATGTATCACAGTTTGTTACATTCGGTAAGCTTGGAAGCAAAAGGAGGATTTTTAATATTTTCGTTTTATATATCTACCAGCCGTTTTGCCCATGATGGCGTGCCAAAAACTGTTTTCGGGAGACAAGTTTGGGATTTAAATTCCAAAACCGGGACAACTTCGGGACGCCTGGCGTCGTCAGAAGTTAATTTTTTTAGGGAGGGGGGGTATTGGGGGGCCGGGGGTCCTGACCATATACATTCTTAAAAGACACCAAAGAATTTACTTATAAACAAAATTCTAGCTTGATGTTAGACAGAGTCAGAAACTTTTTTGCACGCTCTCTGGACTATTACTTACCTATACTACACTAAAAAATATCAAGTCACAGTTAAATGTTTTTCTATCTTTTACAAATTTTAAAATTAAAAAGATAAATGTGTGATGCAATCTAGCTAGGAAACTATGTGTATTTTTATTATGGACATTTTTTTTTCTTAAAAATGTATTTATTATACTTGTTTGATCCCAATCACTTGATTTATCAGACCATTGGTTGGGATTTACCAAATGCGATCTTAATAAATCTCATTCGGCTAGTGTTAAAACCACGATTTTAGTTATTTTATTCCTAAAGCTTTTTTTTCGAAATAATGACTTCTTTAAGGTAACCATTTTATTTTATAGAATTAAAACATCTCTCTTCAAAATTATCTTAACTTAATTACTATTCGTATTTCTCATCATTAAAAATATTTGATAATTGGATTTATGTCTCTCATATCTCGAGGTATCCTGTAAAAAGAATAATATTGCAATATTTCTCACGAAACTAATTCTTTCTATTTTTTATCTACATACATTTGTTATCTTATCTTATAGTTTATTCTCACGATCTTTTATTTAGATTTCTCCTTATTCAAATGTAAGTAGAAAGTTTTTTTTTTTTTTACGATATTTATTTTGTATTCTCTTCTAGTCATAGTTCCCCTTAAAGAATAAGTAATAAATATATTTACTATTTAAAATATAGCATTTGAAAGTACAACCTGATATTTTTTTTACGATATTTATTTTGTATTCTCTCTAGTTATAGTTTCCCTTAAAGAATAAGTAATAAATATATTTTCTATTTAAAATATAGCATTTGAAAGTACAACCTAATATTTCATAATTTTATTTCTTTTACGACAAATTAATTAAATTCATGGAAGAGTTTAGTTTAGTTTTAGTTGCTTTTTTAACATAGATTTTATTAATTAATATCTACATTATTATTAATATTTAATTGACTATATACGTACGTATAAACTAACAGTAACATCCATACATACATCACCAAAATAACTTACACTTAAATTCAAAACAATGCAAAACACTTAAAGCAGGAATGCTTTGCGGGACAAATGGTTGTTTGAAATGGGATTATTTCTGACAGTGTAACTATGATTATAGGGTAGCCAGGGCCGCTGAGAGGATTTCCGGGCCCCTGGGCAAGTTAACATCTAGGCCCCTTTGAACCAATAACAACGGGGGTCCGGGGGTCCTCCCTCGGAAAATTTTTAAAATTTAATTACCAAAATATGAGTTTAGTTATGCCACTAATCACAATATCTATTTTGCCTTTTTGGTTGTAAAAATTCAGGGCCACCGGAGGCCCGGGGCTGCTGGGGGCAGGGCCTGTGCCTCCTAAACTTAGTTAGGTCATAGGGGTCCCTCGCCAAAAAATTGGTAAGAAAAAAAAAAAAACATTTGCGATCTAACTGTATGGGGTTCTCTTGCAATAGTATAGAAGTATAATTTGAAGTTAGATTGTATTATGCTTTAAAGAAAGGGCCCTTCTACCGACATTAGTACAAAAATAGTAGTTTCTTGTTTTTGTTTTTTTATTTGGGGGCCCCTTGGCACCGGGGTCCGCCCGCAATTCGGGCCCATAGTTATGTCACTAATTACAATATCCATTTTGCCTTTTTTGGTTGTATAAAACTCGAGCCGCCCCTCAGAGGCCCGGGCCCCTGGGCATTTGCCCCCCCCTCCTGTCGGCGACCCTGAGGGTAGCTAACTATTTTTTAAGTTAACTTTTATTAAGATAAACATTTATTTCTTATTAATTTCCTTTACCTTACCGATTTGCAAAATGATATTTACCACCTGGAAATCGCCACACAGACTCAAACCAGTATTATTGTTTACTAAGGCCATTTCTTACATTGGTTTTGTGAAAAAATTGATTAATTATAATTTTGTCACGATAGTTACCGTTCAATTTTTCTTTAATTAAAGTTCGTGGTCATAGACTGTGTTATTAGCTGATTAGATTTAATTTCCTGAGTAAGTCAGTCATTGTGCACACAACTCTCTGAAGAGGACGAAGTTTTTTTTAAAAAAATAAATAAATAAATAATAATAACCTATTTCAATTTTTTTTTAGTAACTATCGTGACACGTAGTACGTCGGGTAACTAATGTGACATTTATCTTGTTCCTGAGAGTTGGGTATGATAAAATAGTTAATGGGACCTTTTCATAAAAAGTGACACTTTGACAATTCTGAGCCAACTAGTGCTTTTCTTCTTATTACTTCTGCTTTATTCTAATTTTTTTCATAATTTTATTTCTTTGATGACAAGTTAATTAAATTCATGGAAGAGTTTAGTATAGTTTTAGTTACTTTTATCATAGATTTTATTAACTAATATCTACATTATTATTAATTATTTAATTGACTAAATACGTACATAAAACTAACAATAACATACGAGTACATACTTACATCACCAAAATAACACACTTAAAACCAAAACAATGCAAAACACTTAAAGCAGGAATGCTTTGCGGGACAAATGGTTGTTTAAAATGGGTTTTTTTCTGACAGTGTGACTGTGTTTATAGAGTAGCTAACTATTTATTGCAATAAAGATAAATATTTATTAGTTTATGATGGGCTGAATTGATATACAATTAGTGTCTTATAAGTGTTGGGATAGTCGTTAAAATGAAGGATTTTTGTAGAGATTGGATTGGTTAAACCTAGTGTTTTGTTGCTCTGTTCCAGCTGTTTGAGAATGATATCAGTATATGATAAGACTATTTAATCTATTTTGACTATACACATTAATTTTTCAGGTATGGTATGACAGGATTTGAAATTATCTTTAAGACTTAAGGTGCTCTCTCTAGAACACAAGTCCGAACACTAACTATAATCTGGGTTCGATTCCCGGAGAAGACAATGTTTCACAATAATGATTGCAAGTAAATATGCAAATAAGGCGATGCACCTATCCCATAATATACCAAAATTTTTATCGATTAACTGGTATCTTCTTTGAGCAAATGTGTTTTTTTTTTAAATAGGTCAAACATGGTATCTTGTCGTAAGTTATAAAAAGGTAAAATAAAATATTAATTAACAAATGAATCCTAACCTACTTGTATTACACTGACAATACTACATACCAACTATATTTGATCACTTTTAGTCAAAATTATTTGTTTTCTCAGAATTCCTTTTATGAATGAATTTTAATTTAATAAAATCCAACTTGGCCTGTAAAAACTAACCACCTGCACTGCGAAAAAATTTAATGCTATTAGAACAGTTTTAGAATGTAGGAAATAATTTCGGTGGGGAAAATAAATAAAAAGTACATAACTCGCGACCCACAGAATTTAATATTACCTCAGGGTAAATTTAATTTACTATAAAAAAAATTCTTTATATTCTAAACACACTCATACAATATGTTGGTGTTTGTTACAGCGGCTTAAAGAAGCTTATACTATTAGAATAAGTCTGACTTTTAAGTAAAAAAGGGTTTTACTGTTATATTTAATGCTCAGACTAAAAGATATTTTTAAACGTATAATAAGATAAAGGATCAGTCATATTACGTGGCTTAAGATTCATTTACAATTTGTTTCAGAGATTTTGGATACCTTAGATCAATGATTTTCAGGTACAGCCCTTGATTTATAATTCATAGTTGAATAACATTCTGTATACTGAGGATGGATCCTGGCGTGGGTAAGAAATAAGTATCACTCAGTTCAGTGTCGGCAACGTTTCGACCTCACCGGTCCTTATCAAGCCTAGTAAACATCTAGTAGACATAATATCTATCTCAATAATATATGTCTGCTAACTGTCAGATCTACAATTTAGTATAACCTAGGTTATTTTGTTATTTAAATTCTGTGATAGTAGTTTTAGAGTATGGTATAGATGGGTGAATGTTTATTTTGAATTTAGTCATGTAGGTTGAGAAATTATTACAGTTTGTAGAATATTATAATGGAGGAAGTATCTAACAATAGGATACCTCAAGACGAAACAATACTAAATTGTAGATCTGACAGTTAGCAGACATATATTATTGAGATAGATATTATGTCTACTAGATGTTTACTAGGCTTGATAAGAACCGGTGAGGTCGAAACGTTGCCGACACTGAACTGAGTGATACTTATTTCTTACCCACGTCAGGATCCATCCTCAATATACATTACTAAAACTGGGTACACATAGATAGTTCATGAACATTCTGTAAGTTATTAAGTAGACATTGTAAAGGTTTATTGAAACGCGTAAAAAGCTTGTTACTTTTTTTTATGTATTCCAGGGGGCCTTTACATCCAAAGACGCGGGCCCTTAAGGCCCCCATAAACGATCAAACATATTGCGCATACCTGATGTCGGGCAAATTTAGGCCATACTCGTCAAACTTCATGTTTGCGCAAAATGTTTGATCGTGTGTGGGAGCCTTCAGACCAAATTTTACACATTGTGGTGTCGGTAAACTATGTCTCACACCTCGATTTTTTATCAAACCAAGAGTGTCCATGGTTTTCCAGGCCGACACCTTTTAGCTATAACTCTTAAAGTTTGGTGAGGAGTGGTGGTCACGGTAACCCATCCAACTACTGTCCAAGCCCGATGCTGCTGAACCTGATTGAGTATGAGCCCACCGCTCTCCCATATGTTAGCGCCCATATGAATTTTTTCCTCCGTTGTCTGTCGTGATGCCGTGATCCGTTGTCTGTCTGTCAGTCGTCCAACATGTTTGCAAATCCGATTTTTGAGAAATTTGGATAGCCTGTTGAACTTAGACCAAAGATGGTCCCATATTAATTTCAACCACCTTCGCTTTATAAATTGATGAATTTGAATATTGGCAGACTATTTAACACTCTTCACTGAAGAATATCCCTTCTTCCATCACAATTTTAATCATTAGGATACATATGTGGCAATGTAATTGAAATGTTATAAAATAAAATACTTCACATGCCACTTGTATACTTAAATTACTCAAATTGTGATCTTACTAACTTGTTTATTTATGTGCTTGTATATATTATATGTTTCACCTTTTTTGTTCTAGTAGAACGAACAATTAACATGTATGTCATCTATTCTTGGATATTTAGTAGAAAGAAGAAATAACATGTATGCCATTATACTTCTAAATGAGATGGAAAAAATATGCAAAAATTAAAGGGGGGAGAATCGCCACATTTATTCTCCTTTTTAACTTTAAAAGGGTAGCTAAAGAGCCGTGTAACAAACTGTAAATGTATATTAGTAATTTAGTTAACTTGAAAAACCGTCTTAGAAATTGCAGGAAGTGGATTTATGGTATTAAAATTTAAATAAAGTTGAATGAGGGAGGAGGGTTAAAGTAATACTTTGAAAGCTTAATATGTAGGTTTATAAGGCAAAGAGGGGCCGGCCTGTAATAGTTTGTGAGAGCCAATAAGTGTAGGGCCATTCGTTACTGGGGGCTCTAAATATTTGCATAGTATTGAACTATAAGTCTTGGCTAAGATACCTCCTTAAACCTTCTACACGCCTGATACGAATAAATTTCTTCTTGATGTAAACCAAATCATTTCCCCTCTTATATTGAACTTATGGTATTTTATTTTTTTTTTAAATTTGTATGTATTGAATTTCAATTAATTGTTTAAAAATGAATGTAGTCCTCATATATTACCAAGCAACCAATCTGATATGATATTATTTCAAACAGTTGTCACTTGTTCAACAGTTGAGTTTGGTTATGATCTCTTGGCAGAAATATTTTTATTTTATTGTGATCTTTTGGTAGTGTCCTTTAGTAGATCAATAGGTAGAAAGTAAGAGGAATAATGTCTGATTATGGCTGATCATTTTGCTAAACCTTAACCAAATTTAATGAAACGACTAAACTTTCTATTCTTCTTATTATTTTTTACTTTTCCTTACTACTAAGTAGGAAAAGTATTGTTTTCACCAACAAATTGAACCCAGTTTGCTGAGTCAGCAAAAATTAAAAAAAATCTTAATGAATCGAAAACGGTTCTGATCGAGTTAAAATTTGGCACGAATACCTCTCTGTATGACAAACAAGCCCGCCAAATTTCATTTTGATATTGGCCGCCATTTTGAAGTTATAATTTTTTTAATTTTTAAACTTTGACTGTTAATAATACTGAAATTACATATAGGCTTTTGCCTTATAGCATATCGTTGGAACCGGAAAAAATTAAGGAACAAATAATTAACAAATATAAAAAAAACGATGAAATTCTATTAATTAGTTTAAAAGTTATAAGTGAATATAATTATTTATTAGTACTATAATTTTGATGACGTCAAAGTTTGTTTACATCTGTCAAAGTACCGCCAAACTTTAAATAATTAATAGTTATTTACGCACCAAGGGAGGAAACAAAGTCATTACTCCCTGAGCGTTATTGTTGGTTCCTGAGGCGAAGCCGAGGGAACCATACTGTCTAAATCACGAGGCGAAGCCGAGGGAGTTATTTAGTTGGTTCCTGAGGCGCAGCCGAGGGAACCATGAAGTTTAATCCCGAGGCATAGCCGAGGGAGTTAATTATAGCGAGGGTGCTATGACTTTTTGCTCCCATGGTCCGTACAAGATTTTTCCTCCAGAAGGGTGGAAAACAACACAACAAAACAAACACAAACAATCCTAAGATTTCGATTTATCAATTTATTTAGGTATTAAAAACTAAGTTTACAAATCTTTATACCTTTAATTTGTTTAACGACTTTTAAAAACAAAAAAAAAAAAAAAACAATAAAAGTTTTGTAACATCTTATTGTAGAAAAAAATAATGTAAATTAAATGTGCAATTAATAACTTAAAGTTATTATAGAAATTAAAGAAAACAAAATATTTTCCTCGGGCCCCTAAAAGCGCGGGGCCCGGAGCGGTTACCCCTGCCTAATCAGGGCCGCCCGGCCCTGATAACTTTCAATAACTATGTAATTACAATAATAACTCTATAACTCAAATGTTTAATAATACACAAAATGTACTACAAAATGACTAACTGAATAATATTTAATTTATTTGTGTTTATCTCTAAAATACGAGAAATCAAAAACATAAATATAACCTGATGGGATGTAACCTACCTCTTTTCTACAAGGACTCTTTTCTATAAGTTTTGTTTAAACTCAGTTATGAAGTCATACGAAAATTTTAAAGTGACGATAAAAATTAAAGTATCACGGCAATCAAAAGTACGTGTCATTTAAACTCTGTTATATTTAATAAAAAAGCTTTTAACCTGTCGAGTCATTGAGCTAAAAAAAAAACTGCTATTAGTTACGAAACAGGCAACACTGATTTTTTTTAAGAATAATAAGTTGGCTCTACTGTTACTTTCGACCACGATTTTTACTTTCCGCCACGATTTCTACTTTCCGCCACGATTTTCACAACTAGGCTGCAATGGGATCCTTTCCTCCCTATAAACTAGGGTGGAAAGTTAATTTTTCCTCCCTTCTGGAGGAAAATAAAATTTCTATCTATCTATATTATTAAAAAAGTTTTGTAAACAAACAATTTCAGAGAGAGAGTGAAATATAACTACATATTTGATAAGAGTGCAATAGAGATAAGTGGGAGGTTCTCCGGTGGAGAAAGGGGAGGTTCTCATAGTAAATTCCGCTCAAGAATGCCACGTAGAACTGTCACTCCCGAGACAATAAACAAAACACGGGCGATGTAATAAAGAAAGCGCATTGTTTGTTTATATGCCTTAATCAAAAAGTGACAGCTTTCAATGTACAACAAATCAAAACTATTTTGATAAGTTATTAAATCTATATAAAGATTAACAAATCAACAAACAAACCTTTACTTTTATCGGTAGTAAATCATAAAAGTTATCTTAATAATTATAACGTTTCGTTTAGTATTGATAAAAGTCTCGGTCACTATTTAGATAAGTTATTATATCTATTTGAAGTCTATCAAAAATGTAATATTAATAATAATTGGAACTTTAGTTTTGATAAAATTATCGGTCACTATTTAGATATGTTTTATTTAGGTAAGTTATTATATATATATTTGAACTCCATAAAATCAAAACAAGCCATTATTTTTGTTGGTAACAAGTAAAGAAATATGTGTCAGACTCTCACGCATTAAAAGTGAAACTTAAGATCTAGAATCTAGAATATAAAATATTTTTATTCCGAGGTAATATCTTTATTTTTGAGTGCAAAAACTATTACAGCGGATTTAAACTTTTTGTCTGTCCCCGGTTGTAATATAATGTCTTTGGTCCCCGGTTCTAATATAATAAATAGACAAAATAATTCTAATACCCTACAATAGGCTACGGCCGCCCAGGGGGGGAGGGGGTTGACGAGCGAAGCGAGTAGGGGGCAGAGCCCCCTAGTAGTTATTAAAAATAAGTTTTTTTTTAAAGAATGGTAATAAATCAGTTTCTGAAGTGAGGAAAAGTTCCGGGGTACCCCTACCCGATTTTTTTTTTTTTTTTTGTGAACTTGAAAACAAAACACCTGCCAAACAAAAAAATAAACATCTCTTTTCTGAATAGACCATATTATACTATATAAATATATATATATGTATTGGTTTACGTATAGACTGATTAATTTTAGTCTTTATTAAAAGAAAGCTCAGATTAAGGTTAATGTTGGACATTATAGGTTAGTCCCCTAGTATAACAAAAGTTATACCAGCTAGCATGTTGAAGTTAGTTGCTTCAACTAACTAAGTGAAACTTGACGTGCATACTTGATTAGTTAACTAACTTAACTATAGTTATACATCCAGTTTTAACACTGAACTGATAATCAATTTAAATAAACCATCAATGCAGAAAAAATCGAAACAGTTAAAATATTTAAACTGTTTAAGGTTTGCTGAAAATTACCATATTTAAGGACATCTGAATGCGTGTTATTTTAAAAGTGTGCATATGTTTATATGGCTAGAAATTTGTGTGAACAATTTTGGTTAGAGAAAGTTAAATTATGAAAGTTTTCAACTCAAAGAGGGACGTTTTCATTTATTAAATGAACGCTTGAGACAAAGAAAGGACAAAGGGGCTTTCCGCTCTCATTAATTTTATGGTAATTTCTCCCTTTTTTTTGCCTCAACTTCAAATGCACCGATTGTTTTTTTCAGGTCTTTTTTTTCACTAAGTACCTTTAATGTTTTATACATGTCCCGAATAAAAAGGCGTTCTACAAGATTTTCTGTCTAAGAAACGTTTGAATGCTATCAATTATTTGTACTACAAAGTTTTTTGTTCAGATAAGATTTTGTGGAACTCGTAATGAATAAAACACAAAAGGAACCAAATAGCTTAGTTTTTTTTGTCAAAATACCGCAATATCCTTATTTAATACAGGTTTGTTTGTTATTGCTACTGTTTGCCAATTTTTAAAGTGTATCTTATGCGGGGTCATATTATTTGACTAAGTGGTTTTATCCTTATGACTTTTAGATTAAGGGAGTAGGTGTACCTTGAGTGAAATAAAAAAAAAAACTAATCTCGGATTTGTTTTTGGGCACTGAATCCAGAGTATCCAACCTTTGACCTTTGCACCTCTTGGCGCAATAGTCTGCTCCTATTGGAGAAATTTTATTTTCTCATTTTAGCACTTTTTTTAAAGTACAAAATGCTTCATGTAAGCCTTTTAAAAAAGCTACATATTTAACATATTTTATAATTAACTTTACCGAATTTGTTTTACTCTTTGATCTCTTTATATTTCAACTATCTCGGATAATATATGAAGCAGGGACTTAATTAATTTTAAATATTTTTAATGATTGTTGCTTACTTCTATTTATTGTTAATTTTTTGACGTATAAAAAAACAACACAATGCTGAATAAAATAACCTTTCTTATTGATTGATCATTAGTTACACGCAATAATTCATAGAGAAAATACATAAAAGATTCATTCATCCAGCCTGAACGATTGAATAATTAAAAACCAGTACTTGTTACTCAATTATCTAATAGTTAATAATTGAATGTAAGTGTTTTGCTGAGTTTTCAAAACTAATTTAGTTATAAATGGTTCTAACTGTTTCGGTTGGAATTAGTGTGGGATGTTCCACCAACAGCATTAGAGATCTGCGATGCGTGCGAGGCTTTTCGACCTCCATTTAATGAAATTAATAGTTTAAAAAAAAAACATCCTTTATAAAAAAATATGATGAAATTACGTTAGCCTTTTCTTGAGGGGGGTGAGAAATAAATGAGTGGTTCTGAAAGTTGAACATTTTTTCCCCATACCATTTTCACCCAGTAAAGAACTGCTTGGTCTACGTCTTTATACTTAAAACCATTGATTTATTTTTTTAAATAATTTCACTTGTTCGTATAGTTTAAATATTGAATCTCGGTTTTTCAAAATTGCTAAAAACTAATTCCTTCATCTACATCTTTGAATAAATTAATATTTCCTAAAAGTGATTTTCTTTTAGACATTTATACGCTGAGTTAATTACGCTCTGCCAAAAGTAGGAACTTTATTAAATTTCCGAAACGAATTCTAAACTTAGAGAAAGATTTCTCTAAACTGCGCAAAGATGATCCCACTTCCACTTAAACTAATGGAGGTAGAATACGCAAAATTATTAGAGTGATAGCTCAAGAAACTCCTCAAAATGCTTCCAAGAAAATGAAGGGATGCAAATAAACCGCCAATATTAATTCTCAGAAAGTTTGTCGGATCCATTATCCTTATTTCTATGCATTTTGTTCGTTGTAGAGAAAATAATTTTGTTGTACAGAAATACAGGGGAATCAGCAGTTATTAGGGGAATAGTGTCTAGATTTCGGGTGATAATTAAACAATTTATAATGATGAAAATTTTAAGTTTTTTTCTGATTTTTCACTATAAATAAAATTGGTTTAAATGTCAAACATACATATAGTATATATTTACAATCGTAAAGAAGAAAATGGATAGTTTATTAAGAACGTCCCAGTTCAATTCCAGAAGTGATGCTGATGTTGGGTTACGTGTATGGGGTAAATCCGACCGCAAGATCGGACATTGTCGTACTGCCAAGTTAGGGACAGGACCCCCAAATGTATGCCCAGTAGTTTAGGCTCTACGCGTCTGTGCAGACTACAGACAACAGACATTTAAAAAATTGAATCAGGGCAACTTAAAATGATGAATTTTTTAATAATATGGACCAGTGGTGCAACTGCAGGCAGGTCTCTGATGCCTACGAAGCCTTTCGACGTGTATTAACAATAATAGGTAATAAAAAAGTTGTGGGAAGCCAAAACAACCAGAGTTACGCTAAGACGTTATTGATTTATTGATGTATGGACTAATCTCTTTTAGAATCTATACGTGGAACGGTGTCTAGAGTAGATATTATAGGTATATATAGCTATGAGGAAAATTTCTTAAATCAAATTAAATTTAAATAGTAAAATATTAGGTTCATTGGGTAAAACAAAGGAGAATTCAATCAGATGATTATGACGGCTGTGATAGTCTCTTTAGCCTTAAATTTATGAACGTACTTGTAATATATCAATTAATTATTATTCAAAATTTAGTGTTAATAGATGTGTCATATTATTGACACATCAATTAACAGGGAGGTTGTCAGTCATGGCTAGAAAACACAAGCGTGTACTTGTTTTCACAATGTTTAAGACTTGGCAAAAATAGTATTAATTCATACATATTATATATATACTAAAAATGGCTCTGATTTAAGTACAATATATAGTAGACATTAATCTTAAAAATCTATAAACTCGTTATTCCGACTCAAATATTAAATTTATAAGTGTTAGTGGGGCAGGAAGTAGTCATCCTGAAGAAGCCCCACAAAAAACTAATAAATAATATTAATAAAATAATAAAAGGCAATTTTTATGCTATAAGTTTAAATGATAATATGAAATATTAAATTTAAACATATATATTTATCCAGAAATCTTATTGCATATACGCTACTGTTCTTTTTCTTATTTGATAAATAATTCAACTATTTTTATGTACTAAATCAAAATTAATATTGCAAAAATGTCGAAGTGTTAATTAACTTTAAATCCATTAAAATATAATTTATTTATTTATTTGTAAGGCGTTTAACAGGTGATTTATTACACTAGGTTTTTCGATTTCAGGAAAATTAGATTTATTTTCATTAAATATGCTTTGTTTTATCATTTTTTAATCAAAATCGTCGGAACCGTTTACGAATTTTGTTTTCTTCAGAAGTTTTGTGTCGTAGCGCCCCTAATAGATTTAGGGCAATAATATATTTCTCGACTTTGCCCCGCGACATGTTTTTTCTGTTTTATGAAATCGTCTTCATAATATATAGAGACTACTGACAAAATTAAAAAAACAAAAACACTTTTTTGTCTCCGAGGACTTCAAAACTTGTAAAGCCATCAAAATAGAATTTACGTAAATCACAATATTTTCTCTTAAATATACTGCGTATATGAGAAAGTAAAAAATATATATATATATCTAACACAATAATAAGAATACGGACTGATAAATTGATAATTAAGAAACTAAATTGGTTGATTTATCTCGGTAAGATTTTCAGCTCTACAATTAGATTTAATTTGTTTTTTGTTTCTTTAATTTTTATTCTCTCTTAAAGTGACACCCTGATTGATAACATTGAAATTTAATTTTAGTTATGATTTATTCACGGAATACTTCATATAGTTCATCTATTATTCACGAACTTTGGTCTAATCCGATAATATTAATTTTTAAGTTACTCAAATTTAACTTTAAAAACGATTCATTCTTTTCTAATTTCGATTTATAAAATAACTTTTAAACGTATTAGTATTTAAAACTTTTTTTTAACTTAACTACGCTTTAAACCAATAATATATATATTTTTTTTTTCGTTTTTTTATCAAAACTATATAATGTGGAATAAACTTAAGTATATTTCTAAAGAAATGCATTTCTTTATCATTGAAAGTAAGAAGTTAAAGCGGTTGTATTTATTTTCTCCATTGAAATTTCTAAATATTATAACCTGTTTCACATCATGGAAACACTATTCTCAGGTAATTAATTTTTTTAAACATATTTTTTTCTTAATTCTAATTATAATTATAGTCTTATAGTAGAGGATAAAATAAACGATTTTGTCATTTAAGGTAGCTGAAGTTACACTGTGAAGATTTTATTCCAAGTGTTGCCTAAATTCAAGGAATTTATAAGAAAATAAAATAGGTTGAATTTAATTTGAAGTTTTTTTTTTTTTTTTTTTTTAGTTATATGAGATAGTAAATACATATATATGTTATTATAAGAAATGGGAATTGGGTTTTTATTTTTTATGGAATTCTCAGAATAACTAGGAAAGGCAACATTGTTAAGAAGCAAAAATTAGATTGAGATATTCTATTTGTGCAGGTGTCAGGTGGTTGGATTCTACTTCTTATTATTCTTGGAACGGCCTCTAGTTAGTAGTTAGTGTTTTATTATGTTTTGGTTTTATGTTTTCTCCAATCTCTTCTCTAGACGTATTTCCAACAAACTGAGAGTTTTAATTTAAAACAGTTTTGTTGTAAACAAACAATACAATATTGTCTTGGTTTTTCCAAACGGTTGTATTTATTATTTTTTTTTTTTTTTAAATAACTTGTTTCAACCAGATTGATTAAATTTTTATTCTTTTTTATGAAATTCCACCATACTTAATGTCGTTTGATAAATAAAAGATTTTTTTAAAGCGTGTTGTGCTTTGTTTGTAATTTACTAGTCCCATAAGAGAATAAAACGTAGAGATATTTAGTCAGTTCACTGTTTCAAAGAAGGAATAATTACGGCACAAAAGAGTTGTAAGCGGATTTTGACATCCTATTACATTGGGTTAAAAGAGAGATTAAGATCCTCATTCACCACTTCATACGAATGTCAAGTAGTGACTTCGAGGTACTGACAGTGTGTGGACTGGGAGCTTTCTCGACCCTCGGCAAAATTTTGTCTTGGGCCCCTCCCATTTTTTAAGTTTTATATTAAATATGCAATATAGTAATTTTGTAGAGGGTTAATTATTAAATATTGACTATGATGTCATATACCCTTCTTAGGTAGTTAGGCCACAATGTTATGTAAAACTGTTTAACATTTTTTATTTAAAAAATCTAATTTCCAACCATATACATTACTTATAGGATCATCGACCAAAAATTTTCCTAAATTCTAGAGCTGAAAAATCTTGCCAATTTTTTTTGGAAAAAAAAACAAACTAATTTATGGCCCGAATGTCACCAAATTTGGTATACAGCCGTTATTTGGCACTTGGCACTAACATATCATATAAGGATGAAATTATTATTCGGAAACAAATTATTCCATTTAAACAATTTAAATTCAGTGATTTGCGCAGTTTTCTTTAGATTTCCCTAAATCTTTGGGTCCTCCCGATTTTGCTCATATATTTTTTGTCGTGTATTTTTTTTGTGTATTTTTTGTCCCTTTAAAATTATAATACAGTTCGAAGAATTTCGACTGCTAAAATTCGAAAAACCGTAAAACCCAGGTTTTTATTTTATTTTTTTTTTTTTGGGGGGTGTTCGGAGTAAATAAAAATTTCTTTCGTTTCATCCTGTCCGTTCCGTTGGGGTCCACGCATAAATTGCTTTTGGTACGGACTGCTGTGGACCTCCGTTTCCAAAATATGCATTAGGAATAAGAATTTCATGAATTAGTTCTTTTTTTAAAAAAAAAAAAAAAACTCGGGAAAACCGTGAACGGGCTTTTATACACTTAATTTTTTCTCATGCTATTCAAAAGTTAAATTTTCTTAATTTTTTTTTCGCGTTTGGCATGTTTGGCCAAAAAAACAAAAATGGTCCGAGACATCTTAGACAAACTTTCTCATAATATATGCGTTCTTAATTCCTTCGCCCAATATTTTCCATTTATTAGTTTTCGTTGGTACATTTAATTATTATTAAACATTTCATCAAAATTTATCATAAAAATGACTTCTTGGCGGGGAATCGAACCCAGGATCTCTCCGTCCGCATTTTAAGCTATTTTCTCAGGAACTAGATTTTTCCCGGGAAAACGGCTTATATAGTTAGTTATATTAGTTAGATTAATATTTAAATGGACTACTTTTTTAAAAAAAATTAATCAAAATCGTGGGAACCGTTTTCGAGAAATATTTTTTTTTTCACGTTTTTTTAGACTTTTTGGGGTAGCGCCCCCAAATTTGGAGCTAAATTCATTTCTCAATTTCGCCTCGGATTATGATTTTACTAAACATGTATATTCAAATGACGTTATTAAACTTAACACCTTCTTTAATTATTATCATATGTTAATTCTGTTTGACGGATTTTTTTCCCCAGGTGTTTAATAAATACTTAAAAACTTATAGTTTTCATATATTTTTTTATTATTCCGAGACGTTTCGACCCTTCTCTAAGGTCATTTTCAATCTTTTCTAAAAATGAAAAAACATTAACAATAATTAGTTAAACTCCTTTATCTTTTTATATACAATAACTGTTGTTCATGAATAACAAGACTTTGACTATTTCTTTTAAATTCCTAACTTTCATGATAATACAATTAAATAATAAAAATTTTTTATACGTACGATTCAAAATTCGGGTTCTTATTAATGTAATAAATTTTAATAAGAACCCGAAGTAAATTATATTTTTTTTGTACTCTCTTTTTAAACTGACCAAGTAGTAATAATATGTAATGTGAAAATGTTTATATATTTATTTTAATGTGTTTTTTAAACATTTGTGACTGAGGACTAAGTGGGTGTTCTAATTGTAAATTATTAAATTTTATTAATATTGACAAACTCTTTTTTGAGGAATAATGTACACATCATCTAATTTTGAAACGTACGTATAAAAATTTTTATTATTTAATTGTATTACAAAAAAAAAAAAAAAAAAAAAAAAAAAAAAAAAAAAAAAAAAAAAATCATGAAAGTTAGGTATTTAAAAGAAATAGTCAAAGTCTTGTTATTCATGAACAATAGTTATTGTATATAAAATATATGAAAAGATAAAGGAGTTTAACTAATTATTGTTAATGTTTTTTCATTTTTAGAAAAGATTGAAAATGACCTTAGAGAAGGGTCGAAACGTCTCGGAATAATAAAAAAATATATGAAAACTATAAGTTTTTGAGTATTTATTTTAATAAATAAATTCCCAGGTGTATTTAAATTCATGTTTAAATTCATTCGTGTATTAAATTCACCTGGGGAAAAAAATCCGTCAAACAGAATTAACATATGATAAACATGTATATGTCCAATTTCGTCAAAATTAGTCCAGTAGTTTATACTCCAGGCGCCTGCCCAGACGACAGACAGACATTTTTTAAAAACCACTTTTTTGGACTCGTGTAAATTGAATGAAATGGGAAACGTGTAAATCCATCAAAATCTCAAAATCGAATTTTCGCGCCATCGCAATACTTTCTCTTTATATGAGAAAATAAAAAAGCCGGCCCACCGGGACAGGTTGGCCGGCGGCAGCGGACGAAATCACGCGATCTATTTGATATTTTAAGCCGATCTCAGCACATTTCCGAGGAGCGCTGCTTTCCTAAACTTGAGACTTCAAATCACCTGGAATATAAAAGTACGACATACAAGTACCTGGCACATACAAAGCACCAAGAGACCTGATAGTATTTATGATTATCGATAATTTATTAACAATGATTTTTGTTTAACTTTGTGGGCCCTTCCTTGGGCCCTTTGAGCCCGTGGGCCCTTCCTTGGGCCCCTTGAGCCCGTGGGCCCTCGGCAAATGCCGACTTGGCGACCTGGCCAGTCCGTCACTGGATTTTGACCTCTTGAGTTCACTGGTTTTATTTTATTATTTCAACAACAAAAAAATGTAAACCTATCCATAGTGACTAAATATTATCTACAATACTGAAAACCCTTCTGAAAAATACAAAACCAAGTGTTTCTATCAAGGGATTTTGTTTATAAAAAACGTGTTTTTAGAAGCCCCGTTTACACGGTGATAGTTGGCGCGATAGTTGCGGTCACGATAGAAATTGTCTCTACTAATATCACCGTGTAGACTACGTGATAGATTTTGTCGCGATAGAACTATCAGCCATCGCACTATCTCGTCTGACGAGATAGTTGAGTAGTGTTCTATCACAGCAGTCAGAGTACTCACTCGGATTATATTAAGACTACATCGCTAGATACTAGACGCTGATTGGCTTATACTTTTTTATCAAGTGATAATAGATTTAACGGCAACAAATATGATAGCTTGCTTCACATAGATATCAGATTTTGTTTTTTTCGACAATATGAATATATTCCTTTTGCTGTATGTGTGTGTTATAATTATAATTTAAATTTATAATATATTTAATGCTTTATTTCCGTATCCTAGTCAAAAATGTATTATGTGGATGTAACATTGTGTGCAAGACTACAAGTTTTGACGTATTTTAGCTCTCATCGTGTAGACTGCACACCTCGGCGATAGTTGTATAACGTAGACTGACATGATAGTTCTATCGGGGAAGAACTATCACCGTGTAAAAGGGCCTTTAGAGATTCTTTTTTCGTATTCCAGATGGGAAAATGTTTTGTATCAGAGAACAGTTTTTAAAACAAAAACTGTTTTTGTCTTTTTAAAAACATAACTTGTTCTATCGCAAAAACAACAAAACAAAAAAAAAAAGTAATTAACAATTCAATTTTTAAGTTTCTGGTAGTATCATACTACGGAACGTTTAAATTTTAATTTAAATCAAATTATAATTACTATTTACAAAGGGAGACAGTCAGAGAAAAATAGACTTCAGCGCCGGGATGAGGGGGAGGTCCGTGGTTCGAATCCCGGCGCTGAAGTCTATTTTTCTCTGACTGTCTCCCTTTGTAAATAGTAATTATAATTTGAAACAAGTAATTAAGCAAAAAGTAAGTAAGCAAAAACAAGTTTTTTGAAAACTATCTGTTTAGAGGAAACTCGATGATTTCTGATTAAGAGTTAATGTAGTAAAAGTATCCTTATTCGAATGAGGGTTGAGTAGCTAAGTTTATTAAAGAGTTAAAGAGTATCTCTATGAACATAATCATATCGTATAAGAGAGCTTCATTTTCATGAATGATACTCTGTCAAAAATCCTAATATAAGAAACTCGTATAACGAATTGATGTTATTCATCAATCTTCTTCATCAACCTAATAATAAATAAAAATATGCAAAATGTGCGGTCTGCTGGGCCATAGAAAAAATAAGATTAGCAATTCGATCTGATGTACTGGAAATCCAAGATGGCGGATAATTCAAGTTACTCGAAATTTTTTTTTTTTTTTTAATTTTGAGTAGGGTATCAAATGAAAAGTATTAAAGTGTAGATTACAAATATATATACCACTTAGGGTTATTGGTTAGTTTTCGGCGCCATTTTGTCAAAAAACATCGAAATTTTTCGTGTCCCCACCCCCCCTAAAATCGTACTTCCGCTGTTACTAAAAATATAGAAAAATATGCAAAATGTGCGGTCTGCTGGGCCAATGAAAAAATAAGATTAGCAACTCGATCTGATTTACTGGAAATCCAAGATGGCGGCTAATTCATGTCACTCGAAAAAATTATTTTTTTAAAATTTTGAGTGGGGTAAGTTTTACGTGAGAATTCACGCCTTACCAATTTTTTTGTTTAGGTCGAAGTTAGTGGTCTTTAAGTTTATGTTCCTCTTCGAAACTCTGTTAAACCTGGCGAGGGGATTATTTTTAAAAATTGTGCGTGGATTTTAAACCCGTCTCTAATTGACCGTTCACCGATTCAGACTTCACTTCACTATATCTAGACTATTACAACAATTCTTAAACTCAGGTATTTTAAACATTATTTTATATTTCACAAAGTTTTCTGCTTATATTGTCTACTTATATTAATTTTGAAACTTAAGTGAGACATTCTCTTTGATAACTATATTGTTTGGTTAAATAACAACCTTCATTTTTTTCTTTAAAAATATTAAGTTCTACTCTTATGAAATGTTGAAAAACAATGCTTATTGTTTTTAAATGTCCACACCTAACCTTATTTACTTAATATTTGGATACAAAGATGATGGTTTGTTATAATAGTTATTTACGCACCAAGGGAGTAAAGTAAGTGATTGCACCCTGAGCGATGAAGTTAGTTCCTGAGGCGAAGCCGAGAGAACCATAGCGAGATACGTACAATATTTTACCTCCAGAAGAAAAAAAATAATTGAATAAGGATTTAATTTTAAAATATTTTATGTTAAAAAAGTAAACAAGTTTTATCATGTTAAAATTAAATTATAGATAGTAATTATTTGAATTTCAATGCTAAAATTAAATAGGAGATCAGCTGGTAGCTGAGTCGTGTATTGAATGGTATGGACAACTAACGTATAATAATAATCATATGAATGAGTAGATCTACATTTAGAAATAATGATTTCTATTTTAACTTTGTTTGTTTTACTGATGATTCATCATGACAACCGTCGTGAAGGTTATGTGTGAAGATGACATTATAGATTTAGACATTAAACAATAGTTAATAAATGAAATGTGTATTAGCACTAACCTTATTTACTTATGCTTATCACTTGGGCAACACTGGAGGGAATCATGAAAGTTCATGATTCTCTCCTTTCTCATTACTCCCTGTTGAGCCGACCGGGTGCAATGAGCAACTTTCCTCCCTGTAAACTAAGGAGGAAAGTTCACTTTTTCTCCCCGCTGGAGGTAAAATAATTTAAGTAAGGTCTTTAAGGTCATAATAAACATCAATGGTTAACTCACTTCATTATTATTTAAACGCAAAAGGTAATAAGTCATCTTGGGGATCATTACTGTAAGTTAGTATACACAGTATACTTACTGTCGCGTCGATATTTTCTCGGTCTATGGATCACTGGACCGGTTTCGGCTTTATGCCATCATCAGGATAAGGCTATAGAATTCTGAGAGTCGAAATGAACGAAGTCTACGTGAGAGAGTGAAGTTTAAAAGGAGGTAGTAGAAGAATATTTAGATAAAGATATGTGATTATGGGCAAAACCGTGAGACAAGGCGCGTAAGGTAAGGGTAAGATGATGTAATAAAAGGAAGAGCGTGTGAAGGTAAAGGTGATAATAAAATGAAGAGGAGAATTTAAATAGAGAGAAAAGATGTGGTAAGAGAAGAGTGAACACAGAGAAAAAGTTGATGAAATAAAGGGGAGAGTGAGTACAGAGGAGTAAGAGCGAAAAAGAGGTTGATAATTAGTAAAAAATTGTAATCTTAATAATAAATAATTGTCTTTTTCTTTTGTTATGTATCCGCTAAAGTTGCGTCATCTCGTTTGCGTTTGTTCGTTGGCGGATTAAGTACTTAAAATGTTTCGTCAGAATTCTATATTCTTCTGCTGATGATGGCGTATAGCTGAAACCGGTCTTGTGATCCTCAGATCGTTCAAGTATCGACGGTAAATATCTCTAATAACTAAAGAAATATATGTTTTCTAGTTAATTTGTTTGGAATTTTTATTTTTAACAAAATAAACACAATTGTAAATCTTTTTGTACATTCATCGGATTAGCATTGTTTTTTTATTTTCCCGTATTACTTCGTTTTATGAAGATTCTCTTTTAACACCAGCATTATCTCTGTTAGAGAGAATGAGGGGAAAACAGAGCCCGTATCTCTAATAAAATAAATTATAAGGTACTTAATTAACGGATGAAAGCTAATAATTTATTATATCTTAATTATAATGGTTTTTGAATATTAAATGAAGAAAATAGATACTATTTTATAAATACGTGCGCATCAATTTTTAAATAATTTAAGATTTTTTTCTGTTAGTTAATTGTCTACAAATTCAACTGAATTTACTTTAATTGATTTTTTAAGAAAAAAAAAGTAATAAAAATATATCGTTTAATTGTTATATAAATTATTATTCAAAATTAAAGGTTCAAAAATACTAAAGAAAATTTATAACTATTACATTTTTCTAATAGGAATAAGATTTTTTACGTTTTAATAAAATATATAAAATATTAAATATTTTACCCTGTAATTCATTTATAATTGTAGGGACTTTTACGTAAAAAATTCAAGAACGAAATAAAAAAGAGGATTGCGATTATGATGTAACTCGACATTGAAGTTAAAATTTTTATTGTTGATTGTTAAAAGGGGAAACCCTTGTCAAAGTATTAGTTGAAACTTACTCTGTATTCTTTTTCATTGTTTTATGTAAGTACATTTTTGAAATCGATAACTTATTGATTTTTATCTTTAATCAAGGAGGAGTAGGGGGAAAAATGATAGATGTAATAAAACTGAGAGGTTTGAGTATTGAAACAATGTGTTGAAGTGTTTCTTACAGAGTTTTGTGTTATTTGTCAGAGTGATGAGATGAATGTAAGAGAACTCGATAAGATGGGAATTGTTTAAATACCCTTCTCTTATATAATCTCCACGCCCGTGCCCCCTGGAAAACTTTTATAAAGCCTCTTATTCGACTTCTCGTTTTCCAATACCTTTTCCCCTTTTCTCCTCTACTTGACTGATTCTTTTATTCTTTTTGCTTTGAGTGCCCTATTCTTCTGACAAAAGAAACTCTTGACGCATGATTTCTTTTCTGTCATTTGTAGGACTTATTGTTTTTTTAAGCTTTGTACTTGAGGACATTCTCTGTTCGATGCATTCTTTTTTTCTTCTTTTTTATACGCAATGCGTTACAATCGCTTTACCTTTTGTTTAAACTGTTTTAATAGAATCAGTTTCAGTTCTCCTTTTTTTTACAACTTTCTTTTGATTTATTGAAGACAATGTCTTGCCTCCTAAACATTACTTTTGAATCTGCTTTAATAAATAAACTTACGAGCTATAAGGATTAATCAAAAGAATGCTAGGACTTATTTAAAATTATCGATATTATTTAAAATATCGATTATTTAAAATATTATTATTTTAATTTAAATCAAATTATAATTATTATTAACTACGGGAAACAGACAGAGAAAAACAAGCTCCTGCGCCGGGGTTTGTTTTTCTCTGTCTGTTTCCCGTAGTTAATAATAATTATAATTTGATTTAAATTAAAATTTAATCTTTCTGTAGTATAAATACTACCAAAGTCGTAAAAATATTATTATTTAAAATATCGATTATTTAAAATATTATTATTTTAATTTAAATCAAATTATAATTATTATTAACTACGGGAAACAGACAGAGAAAAACAAGCTCCTGCGCCGGGGTTTGTTTTTCTCTGTCTGTTTCCCGTAGTTAATAATAATTATAATTTGATTTAAATTAAAATTTAATCTTTCTGTAGTATAAATACTACCAAAGTCGTAAAAATATTATTATTTAAAATATCGATTTAAATACTGATATAATCGTATATTGAGTAAATGCCTCTTGAAAGAGCTATGCGATTATGCGATGTATTGTTTTACCTAATTTTTCATATGATCTATCTTTGTGTATTCTTTTCTATGAACATATATATACTGTAGGTGGATCCTTTTTCGGGTTAAAGATTTTATATAAAACATTAGTTTAGGTGTTAGCAACATTTTAACCTTGCCGGTCATTCTCAAGCCTGGTTAAAAGTACTATTTGTTTTGTGTTACATCTTCTACTTCAATTCCAATTTCACTAGAAATCATTGTTTCACAAAGCATCTTTGTATTGTCATATCCTTCGTCTTACTTGATTTTTTGGTGTATTATGCTCTTAGAACTACTGGGCAGATTTTGATGAAATTTGGCATGCATGTTCAGAAAAATCATGAGGCGAAATCGAGAAATAAATTTTAGCTCCAAATTTGGGGTGCTGCCCCTCAAAAACTATAAAAACGTGAAAAAAAAAACAATTCTTTTTCGAAAACGGTTCCGACGTTTTTGATTTAACAATTCTAAAATGTAGTAGTCCATTTAAATGCGTATCTAACGATGTATGCCGTTTTCGCGGGAAAAATCTAGTTCGTGAGAAAAAAGCTTAAAACGTGGACGGAAAGAGCCCGGGTTCGATTCCCCGCCCAGGAGAAGTTATTTTTATGACAAATTTTGATTAAATGTCCAATAATAATTAAATGTACATTCGAAAACTAGTAAATGGATAACACTGGGTAAAGTGTTTATGAACTCGTATATAAGAAAGTTTGTCTTAGTTGTCGTCTCGGACCGATTTTTTTGTTATGAAAAACATCGTATCCAAATCGCTATCATAACGATGTGTGAACGTAGTAATTATGGTAGGGCTCATGACGCCTATACCAAAGATTTTAAAATTGGCCCACGACTTATACAAAAGGTTAAGTACGCTTGATCTCTACCTTATCTTTAGATGGTATATGGTATTGAAGATTTTTTGCAGGCAGTATGCATAGTGAGAGAAGAGAAAAAAAAGAATGAAGTTTCGAGGAGAATTGCACATGTGTAAAAATGTATGAAGGTTACTTCAGAATGGGGAAGTCGGTTCTATGCTTTTCTCTAGAATGTTGATTTTCTCCTTGAATAAGAAGAGCTGTGTGTGCTCTATCCTTCACCTTTTATTCACATGTTTATCTACTCAAACCCTTAAGCCCTAAAAGCAACCTATTACGGTTAAAAGGAATTAAAAAGCTTTATATTCTGTATTCTGGCTATTTATCTTCGGTATATATTTGATAATCGCGGTGACTTATGTAAACCCCTTCAGTCATGATATCGACATCTGCGGGTTTTTACTAGCATTCTATTGTTTAAACTTGAGTCAAGGTTTTTTTTAAGTAAATTTACGTAAAATCATTTCTAGAGTGGTTAGAATTGCCAACTTATAGCTATTGTAAAGTTATGAACACAATACACAATTCATTTTAGGAGTTAAAGGTAGATAGAAAAATAGTCGTATCTCTACGTAAAATTTTTTACTTATTTTCACAGCTGCTTTCGGCCATCATTATCAGTGCTTAAAAAAACAGTAACTGAACCCGAGACAATAAAACGATGCAACAGTCAAATGTAGCCAAAAATGATAAAAATCGAAATAAAATAATAAAAGTAGCAATACAATAGTTATTTATGTAACTAGGCAGCAAAATGGAATTTTACTGACGAGTGATAAGATTAGCCTCCGAGCCGAAGGCGAGGATAGGCTATGATAATTAACAAGGTAGGCTATGATAGGCAATGAATAAACGAGACAGAAATGTTTACTTTGCTGCCTTGTTGCATACAATATTTTATCTACTTGCGGATGAAAAATGACACTGCTAAAATGTTATCTTTATTAATATAACATAGTTAATATAATAGTTAATAACTGTATGTCATATTAATAAAGATTATAACAACATACACAAAACACACATTTATAGCACACATAACTTCTAAATGAATAATGCACGCAATATAATATATTTATTTTTATTTTTACAAACAAATTACTAAAAGAATTAAAGATATCTTCTATTGCTTAAAAAAAAGAAGTAACTATGATAGATAAATCAAGAGAAGTAGCTAGTCTAATCTAGAATGACTTCAATAATAAAAATAATATGGATGTTCAATGTTTACATGACGCTGCAATATAGCCATTCACTCCCAGCCATTCGCTTTTTTTAATTAAAGATCTACTAATCATTGAACTTATTTAACAGAATTAACAAATATAAACATATTATTATATAATTAAAACGTTAATTTATTAAATANGATGTATGAAATTATATCGTATATTGTTTTTTGAGTTTAAATATAATTTTTTTGCGTGTGCCTCAGTAAAAAATACGGTCTTTATTATTGCTGTATGGTATCTCGTCGTACAGGCGACGAAAGTAAAAAGAAATCAGAATTTTTGCGGCTCTTTTTTGAATCTTGAAGCAAAAGCGTTATTATTAGTCTTCGATTTTCCCACAGTATTTCTGTGAAGGAGGACCTTCATCTTATCTAAAACTACATTCCAGTTCCAGAGTTTCTAGTAAAATAGAGTGACAGTAATTTGCAGTTTTTCGAAGCCCTAGGGTTTATGAGTAATATGAGTGCGAAGAGTGAACCAGTGTCTACAAGGACCAGAGCGAAGTTAAAGGCAGAGAGAGAGGACCCCAGCCTGCTCCAGAGAAAGATAGAGCAAAAGCAGACCGAGGTTCGTCGCCTAATGGAGGAATTCAAGTCGACCGGTTGCGGACCATCGCAATTAGCGCTCATAAAATTGGACCTGAATGAGCTGATAACTTTAAAAGATTATTTATTTAAGTTGTACTTCGAAAATAAAGACGTAATTTTAAAATATATCGATGTGTCGCTGGAAGAGATAAGATGTTTTATGGATGGTTCGAAAGTCAGAATGTCAAAATCCGGATCGTCGTGGGTAGATTGTGAATCATCTATTTCGGGTGGAAGTTCTAGTTCGAGATACAGCACTGCTTCTGCACGGTTCAAAGCAAAATTAGAGCTTTTAAAACGAAAAGAAGTTATGCAACTTCGCAAACTCCAGATAGAACAAGAGATGACAAGAAACGCTTTTCTTGAACGAGCTTTAGACAACAAGTCTTTAGGGTCTTATAACTTCGAAGAAATAGCAGGAATGATAGAAGATGAATGTTCTAAAGACGACAACATAAACATGCGTAGTAATTTACCGTTTGTGGAACAAAGCGTCCGTCCGAAACCGATACAGTCCCTCGAGAAAGAGGAAGGTAATGCCGGGGTCTCCTATCAAGTTCATGGTAAAGTAAATATAGATAACGATATAAATGTAGATAAAAAAGAAAAAGAAAGTTTTAAATGTAAACAAAGTTTAAATAATATTCACTGCGGCTGTCATTCAACTTCTGGCAATAATAACCATAATAATTCTCAAAATTACTTAAATAATCCTTGTTTTGACATGACGTACGTAAACAATTCTAATTTGATTGCTAAAATAAATCTTTTAAATTCGTTTGAACCAATTAAATTTAATGGCGATAGTATTAATTTCCCCACGTTTAGAGAAGAGGTTAAAACCCATTTAGAAGATGGGATCCTTTCCGGTCATGCAAAAAAAATGTTTTTGGCAAAGTTTTTGACGGGAGATGCGCTGCGAGTGTTTCAAAATAATTTTGGATTAAGCTACGAGGAAAGCATTACATTATTGGAACAACGTTTTGGAAACACTGTCTCAATAACAGAGTCATGGGTAAAAAGATTGACGGAAGGAACCCCAATTCCCCTTAACGACCCAAAAATCCTTTTAGATTTTGCCGATTTAGTGTCAACGGCCGCCAAGGTTCTTAAAGGTAAACAGTTTGAAGAGATTAGTTCGAAATTATGCTTAAAAAAGATAGTAAACCGACTTCACGAGAACATAAGAAGGGGCTGGATCAAATTTATTAAGGACATGGATGGGAATGAAACAATATCAGACTTGGCAACTTATTTGCGGGATATTTCTGTATCTTACACACACCCCGTGTATTCGGAGTTCGAGAATAACCCGCCGTCGACAGGTCCGCCAACTAAACGAGATAGTTCCGCTAAAAGTTTGGCCTCTAACGTAAACGCATTAGGTTTAGATCGGTCAGAAAATTCCCTCCCTATCCCTCATAGGTTAAATGTTAGTAGTAGAGAGGAATATAGTGTAGATTGCTCAATGTGTAAAGGTGTTCATGGACTTAATACCTGTCACCACTTTAAAGCCTTAAGCCTCGATGACAAAAGATCTTACATAGAAAAGAACCGACTTTGTTTCGCGTGTCTACGACCCCATCATATCGCTAAAAATTGTCAGTCCCCTATGAGATGTGATATAGCCCAATGTGGTAAAAGACACCCTAGCAGTCTTCATCGATTTGAGAATGGCTCGAAACCCGATTGCGTTAGCGAATCTTCAGTAAGATATATTGACACAACTTCACCGACTTCCACTTTAGCCACGACCTCGTTCGTAATACCTGTTTACGTATGTCATAAAGACAACCCAACTAAGAAAGTCCTAACCTATGCTTTATTGGATGACGGTAGTAACGCCTGCTTTGTAGTTGATTCATTAAGAGAAAAGCTCGGAATAAAGGGAATAAAAACTCAGCTGGAATTGTCTACTATTCATCAAAAGAGCTCGGAACCAACCAGTAGGGTTTCCGGCGTAATAATCACAAGTTACGATGGTACTTGTTCTCTAGAACTCCCTTCACGCACCTTCACACGTGAATTTATCCCGGGATCAGTGGACGAGATCCCAACACCTGACCTGGCTCAAAGTTTTCTCCATCTAGCCATATTGTCTACTAAGCTAAAACCTTTACTAAAAGAAAGAGATATCCAAATTCTAATTGGCAACAACTGCCCCAAAGCGCTGTGCCCACTTAAGGTTATTCCTGGCAATGAAAACGAACCGTACGGAGTCAAAACGAGGCTAGGCTGGGGTATCATCGGTCCTAGAGTTAAAGAAAGTTGTTCGCTCAGTTATTCACGTAGGGTATCGATAAAGGAGATTCTCAACATTTCTCATCTAAACCCTTCTCCAGACAAGGAAAAGAACTTTGAATTAGGGTTACCGGTTAACAATAAGTTGATTGATAAGAAAAGTAGCGGCATTGTGCAACGAGATGATGGTCATTACGAGATGCCTTTATCTCTAAAGAACGACGAATTATCTATTCCAAACAATATTAAGACGGCTGAAACGCGTTTGAACTCGTTAAAACGCAGGTTTCAAAACGAAGAGTTAACACGGTCCCAGAATGCTATTCTTAAAATAGTTATTTATATTTTATTTATATTCTATATTCTTAAAACAGGGTATTTTGAACTAGAGATAAATTCATTAAAAAAATTAAAACCACTAAACTTCAACTCTAAAATAGTTTCTCTAAATCCTTTTATCGGCAATGAATGTCTTTTGAGAGTAGGAGGTAGGCTGAGACATTCGGAAGCTATTTCCCTCCAGGAAAGATACTCTTTGATCTTGCCCAAAGAACCTCATGTAACACGGTTAGTTATTAGACGTTGCCACGAACGAGTGTTCCACCATGGTAGAGGTTTGACGCTGAATGACAGTCGCAGCGAAGGGTTTTGGATTTTAGGGGCTCGCTCCCAAGTTGGCAAGTATATTGCCCCTATTGTTGACCGTAGGAGGCTTCGAGGTCCTTTCACCGGGCAAATAATAGCGGATTTACTGGAAGATCGGGTCACCCTTTCCCCTCCATTTTTGCACAGCGTAGTGTACGTATTCGGTCCGTTTTACGTTCAGCAAAGTAGAATGTCAGTAAAACGGTATAGTATACTCTTCATTTGCATTACAAGGAAACGACGGCGACACTTACATGTATTTTGGCCCCGATGGAAAAACGAGTTTTTACAACTGTTTTAAAAAAGAGATAAGTGAGTACGGCCGTGTCAAAATCTTTTTGTAGAAGACATCGATATTTGCAAAAGGGAAGAATTACCCAGAAATGTTTGGCCCCTTGCCGTCGTAACGAAAACTTACGTCGGTCGCGATAACCGTGTTAGAAAAGACTTATGGCTTGGCTTGGACGGTCATATTGATCGCCCAATCCATACTGTCGTTCTGCTACTTCCTAAGACACAGGGATCATCCCCGCCGAGGAGCTAACAATAGTGAAATTCGGTGGACGAATTTGAGGAGCCATGTCGCCGCCGAAGCGCCGGTTTTGTATTTTGTTAATTTAGTTTTGTTTTGTTTTGTTTAATTCGAATATTCTAGAAAATCGTTGCTAAGCAGCATAATATAAACATGTCAAACCTTCTCGGCCTCTGTATTAAAAAGAAAACATTTATTCTGGTAAAAAGAGCCACAAAGGCCGAACTTCTTTTTACGAGGTTTTTAGAATAGCTACGGAAAGTGTGTTGTTAGTGTTTTAGAAATGTGTCGGTGACTATTATATTAGTATCCTTTACAATAGTTTTTTGGATTTGTTTTGATGTATGAAATTATATCGTATATTGTTTGTTGAGTTTAAATATAATTTTCTTTTTTGCGTGTGCCTCAGTAAAAAATACGGTCTTTATTATTTCTGTATGGTATCTCGTCGTACANAAGTGTAGTATTGATTCTAGCTGCTGAGGATCAGTCGGTAGACCCTTCTTTCTCCCCGGGGAATGTCGCTGCATGAGAGCGATTTAAATTTTAGGGAAGTTTGTTTACTTATTTTAATTTATTATTTTGTTTTGTTTGTCAAACTGACACAACGTTTATTTATTATTGTTTTTGACAGATAGCTAAAAAAGACTTTAGAAAGAATTGGATGTCACTAAATTTTCTTTACTGTGACTGCTAAGTCGAGGATGGTTCCCTTCTTTACTGGTATTTTCGGGATGTCTTTCTTCACTTACGATCTAATTGAATAATAGAAGATAAAAATATGGCTTACCAAAACGGGCAAATACTTTATTTGGAAAAGCTCTTACAGTAAACAATTAAACACAGGATATTGAAACTACACTTATCTATATCTCCAGAAAAAAAACCCGTAAAGAAAATTTAGTGACATCCAATTCTTTCTAAAGTCTTTTTTTTAGCTATCTGTCAAAAACAATAATAAATAAACGTTGTGTCAGTTTGACAAACAAAACAAAATAATAAATTAAAATAAGTAAACAAACTTCCCTAAAATTTAAATCGCTCTCATGCAGCGACAAATGTGGTACTAAAAAGTGTGGCAATATGGCACTTATTTTGGCCAAATGTGGCATTTATTTTTCAACTCAATGTTCAGCTTAGTTTCCCCCTTCATGATGAAACACTTTTGAGTATCGATACTAATAGTGTTCCACACTCTTGTAAGATGGAAAAAAGTAATGCAATAGACAATAAGTATGAATATACTACAGTTGAGATTTTTATGCCATTGATCCGTTTTCCAAAATTCTTCTATTGTTTAGACTATGATTAACCCTTTGGGAGCACATGATTCTGTGAGACCCGTATAGCACCCTATTGACCTCTAGGACAGTTAACATAAGTACAAAACAGGTAGGGTTCTGTATATTCTTCTGATGTCTCATGCACAGCAAGTGTGCCTCATTTTGTTTCCCGGTAATATATATTTGTGGTATTATTAACCGGTATGCCGGTAACCAGTCCTAGTAACCCATTGTTGATCTAGTCTTACATTCCAAATAAAAAATTCAGTCTGATTCACCAATGTGCCAGTTGTACAATGTTATATGTTTATTATTTTTTTTTTATCTTTATTAATATTATCATAGTTATTGTGAGGGTAATATTTTGTAACTATGAGAAAATTAAAAATAAATCTCAATAGTTCAAGCATAGCTGTCTAAGATACTGATGTGCCTGCAACTAGATAATAAATTCATTTGCCCACCAGAGGGTTAAGTTAGAGCAGGTTTTTGTAGTCTCCCTACTTTTTTTAGGTGTTTTTATTTTATTATTATTATTATTATTTCCGAGCTCTTACATTATGTCGGGTTGTGTTTGGACTCCATCATTTGGACATTTAATTGCGGATTATCTCTACATTCTACTGGAAGCCTCACTTCGTTAAAATAATTGTAGAAATTGTTGTATGTTACAGGATGGATACCGAGAGGGTGCATCAGAAGGCCATGACAAATATTTTCAAAAAGGATTTGATCTCGGGTACATGACTGGGTTTCAGAATGCTCATCAGATGGGAAAAATCAATGGTGCTTTAAGGTGAGAACTTTATCTGGCGATAGCCAAACTTGTGCTAATGCTGGGTAGTTTATGAAACCGCTTGTTGGAGGCTAGCAATTAGACCACTAGCTTATTTGGGTCCTGTTTACCAACATTGTATGGAGTTTAGTTTGGAGTACAGCTACTTCACACACTACTGTTCCTCCAAAAATATAGATAAATCAAAATGCCTTGGCTCAGGATTGAACCCATTACTTTTTTGGTTTCCAACCTTAAAAATAGATATACACCTTCATTTCAATGCATTTATCATTTCATTAAAAGCAGGAGTCTGGCTTCAAGAGATTTGGGAGGGATGGGCTATAAATTGACAATTTTTTTTTTTTAATCCCTCATGAGGAATGTCAGGCTGAAATAGTGGATTTTCACTGGACTCGATTGTAGGGTATGGGCCTTTAGTTCTTTCCATGTTTTTCCCTCTTCTTTGATTTCTTTTTCAATTGTCCTTTTTCAGGTGATTTTCGGTCTTTCAGGTTTCCTCGCCTTTCATCTTCGACTAGATTGTCACTACCCTCTCAATTCTTTGTGCAATAGAAAATTGAGTTAATTATTATTGATGTTCGTAGGCTTCCGTGGTTGCAATCATAATGAAGTTCTAGGTCTTCCGGTGGTGACCTCGTCTTGAAGGGTGTGTGTCCTGACGTTTCGCTCCTACTGTTAGAAGCATCTTCAGGGGTGTTCATGGTGTCCTAGGTTGAAGAGTTCACACCTGTCTTCTACCTAGGACACCATGAACACCCCTGAAGATGCTTCTAACAGTAGGAGCGAAACGTCGGGACACACACCCTTCGAGACGTGGTCACCACCGGAAGACCTAGAACTTCATAATTATTATTGGTCTAAATTCCAATATCAGGATCAGGTCGAGGTTAAACTGTGCATCAGAACTGAAAGAAAATGAGATAATGAATTTAAAATAATTTATTACGAGAAAAATTAGGAATCTGCAATTTACTTGTTAGGGTTTTGACATGGATGTAAGCGTGGCATGCTGATGTCCCCATTTTTTACTAAAATATATGTGTAATTCTCTAAATAGAATGACATTTGAGTCCCACACAGTTATTTTGGGAGTCTATGCTGATGGGAGTTTATAAACTGATCCCATCATTAGGATATAAGTAAAGAGCTATCTGTTAATGGCTTCTCTGTGGGCTGTTTTGCATCAGACATTTTTAACGTATATATATTTATATTTTTTTGACGTTTCAGGGCTTTAAAAGAATTGGATATTGAGAAAAAAGAAGTTTTGCTTGAAACTTACAAGGGATTGGAATTTGAAAATTGTCATCGAGGTTTGTGTGTAATGTGTCCCACATCGAGTGAAGCAGACGAAGCCGATATGAGCAAGCAGAGTATCGCAGCTTCAGCCGACCAGTTCGAGACTACCAGCATCCAACAAATCCTCGATAAACAGAGTGAAAACTTCAAACATAACTACAATGGCAAAGTTAAAAAATTCAATTCTCTCTTGAATGAAATCGATCTGAAATTATAATTTTAATAATATTAAACGTGATCATCAAGAGAAAGCAGGTGGCAGACTGCTATACTGCTGTGCTAAGCCTAAAAAATCTTTATCATCAGGTTTATTTAGGTTAGGGTCTCCTGTTGGTGTGTATGTTTTAAAATGTTGGATCAGGTAGTCAGGTAGTGCTAATGACTATTTCACCTCACAAGTAATATCTTATATATTTTCTCTACAATCACTTATATATTATCTTTTACATTCATAACAATTATGTACAGTAGAGTCGGACCCCGCTAGTCCGGACATCTGTATAATCCGGACCCCGCTAGTCCGGACATCCGTATAATCCGGACCCCGCTAGTCCGGACATCCGTATAATCCGGAC
>KZ651159.1:47854-64530 GCA_001010745.2 Gerris buenoi | reverse complement strand
CCCCTAGGTTTCAAGTGTGAACCCCCAAGTTAATGTTTCACCAGCCGCCACTGAGACATACGTTGTACAAGCATGTTTTTGAGACTAGTAGAAGTAACTTTTACGATAAAACCATCGATTTTAATAGTTTTTCTCAACTAAAACTCGTTTTATAGACATTTTAAAACTGATTCCGTTTAATCCGGACTGGGTTCGGTCCCGTCAAACCCGGATTAGCGAGACTCTACTGTAGTTACTATAATTCTAAGAGCAGATCTACGTGTACACTTATTCATACTAATAAATACGTACATAACCTTACACATACCTAACCAAGAGGGCACTTCTTTAGATTTTTACTTCCCTTATAAAGAAAACAGAGGGGAGTAACAATCTATAGAAGGTAAACACAATTTTCTTCTTTAAACTGTTACTCCCCTTATAAAAATAGAAGTGTGATATTCCTTTGTCCTAAAGTACATTGGGCTTAACATCCCTTCGTCTTAATAGTTATTTAGTTAATTTCATTTATATTCTAAAAACACATAGGGGAATAACAATCTAAATAATTACCACCAAAGGTCTATAAAAGTTAAATTAACCATTTTACAAGATTACAAATAATTAATTTTCTTTTCTCCCAATGTAATAATTTATAAGTTGTTGCTTGTAGTTTGCAATTCTGAAGTAGTTGGATCTATTAAGGAATCAAAAAGCTTACTTTTGCACTTTGACTCATCCTTGGGTCATTCTCAAGCTGGAATTAAAATTTATTTAACTATTAGACTGTACATAAGTATTAATTATCCTATAGACAAGACGTTAACTATGTTTTTAGAGGGTAATAATTACTTTTAATTTTAACATTTAAACAGTTTTTGATTTTACTAGAAGTTATATTACATTATACTGGTTATATTCTTGAACATTTTAATTGGAATATCTCCGATTTTCCCTATGTTTATACGATTTTAAAATTTAAAAAAAAAAAAAAAAAAAAAAAAAACAGGAATTCTAAAATACCATTCGTATGAGTTTTTACTGCTTAAATCACTAGGATATGAGGTTACACACTTTTGCACAATATTAAACTTAACGAACTTATTAAGAAATGTATGTTTTTAATTATAAAAAAAAATACGAGTTTACTGTTGGTTATTAGAGATTTTTTTTTCCGAATATTTTAGCTATAATGCCAGCTCTAACATTGACACCATCAATTTGATTTACAATGACCTATTTAAATATTGGTTTAAATTATTATTTTATAAAAAGTATTTGTTGAATGATTTTTTATTTTTCTCTGTTTATTGGTGCAAATTTTTATAGTTGTTGTTTCAAAGTTTTATACATTTCAAAATACAGTTTATTCTTGAAAATTCAGAACAAAAAGGAGCACAAAATAAGCTAAGAGAGTTGGAATTATCAAAAAGGATAACCCTGCATCCATGGTTACAGGGTCTAGGTCTAACCACCTCCGACGGTATCCAGCTACAGACTAATTACTTCTAATAATTATCAAAACATTTATATTACGGAGCTGTGAATTAACCCTCGGGTGCACGCGGTCTAGTACAGACACGAGGAGGCGTGGACCCCTGATAGGACTTAATCTGTTTAAAATGACCACACAACATGTAAAATAAATATAAACTTGAAATCATTTTTGCAAAATATTATAAAACATATTTAAATTGGTTTTATTGTTCTATTTTTTTTTTAATTGATAAAATAGCGTTGTTTAGTCTCATAGTTTATAAGCACAAAATTAGTCAGTCTCAATTATAATTTTCAAATTTTTAATTTTTTCTGTATATTTTTATTATTTTATTTTTAAATTCAGGTACCATATTAATTTATTTTGTATTATATGTATAAATTTCACTAAAATTAGCATAATACTAAAATTTAAGTGAAAGTGGCGCGGGTCCCCTGTCAGGACAATATGGGCATATAATTGAAGTATAATCACGTACGATGTCAAAAAGTGACTGATTCTCTTGATAAAAGCAAGAAATTTAGCTAGAAAAATCCCTATCTTCCCATCGCGCCTACATCTATCTCAAATTTAGGCCTCACAGGACCGCGCGTTCCTGAGGGTTAATCAGAATTGACTGTATAAAATAAACTGTACAAACTGTTTTTTTATAACATATTTTTATATTTATTTATTATTTTTATTTCTTAATAAAAAAAGCTTTAATTATAAAATGTTTTATTTTATTTTATTTATTTATTTTTTTTTTTATTAAGATTTGGTATATTATTAAAATTGTCCTAATGTGATATTCATGAAAGAAATTCTACTTACATAGATTAAATAAGAGTAAAACTTTAATTATCTAGATTAGGCTAAATAGTGTATGTGTAGCTGTTTAAAACTGAAAATATCACCAACTTATTTTGAATATGTAGTTCTAGTAATTCGGCCAGTAAAAAATAAAGTACATGCATAGAAAAAAAATTGAATTTTGCCATATTTGGCTAAAAAAAAACATTATTGGAGGGAAAACATGAGAAGAGCTTTAAAATCGTATGTGTCATGCTATATAAGCATTAACTTTTATTCAACATCCCCACTTCGGCCATATTGGTATTCAAAATGGAGGCAAAGATTAGAAATATTGTAATAATAGTTACATAATATTCTTTTTCTACACTTATTAAATTTAAAAAAAAATTAAATTAAATTTTAAAACACATTTTGTTTAGTTGTAATCCATATTAGCCGCCATCTTAAAAATAATAACGCATTCTTTTTCTTTACTTCAAGACCTTTAAATTTTTTTAGTCATGTGCTATATTGGCTACCATCTTGAAAATATTAAGTATGAAATTTCCAATACTAAACAGTTGTCAAAAATGCTGAGATGCACCTGTGTGCCAAATTTAATTAAAATCAGTAAATTTTTACGCCAGTTATCTTAAGACAAATATGCTAATTTATGAAATCTCAAGTCTCTGAAATTGAAAACTCCTTAAAACTTAAACTAATTCTGTTTTTATACTTCTGTATATTATTTATTTTTTTATCTAATTAAATATAATGCATGCACTTATTTATAATCCCATGTAACTTTAATGAAGTTGGACAATTTATTGTTTGGTTAAAGATAAAAAATATAACTAGGTGTGCAATGCTTGCAATATTAAGCTGAGCGTGCATTTTAATCATATTTATTTATTTTTTTCATTTTTTCCTATTTTAGCAATAGAATGACCCCTCATAAATGAAAATATGACAATAGTTAACATACAACAATAACTGTACTCTTAAAGAGCTTTCCAACGACATGCATCTTGAAGGGCATATACCTACTATTTTAACTTTTGTACCCCGTAACCCCATGTACCAACTTGGACCATTTCAGATTTATATCTTGCTGTGGGTTGGTCACTATGACCATGCATTTTGAGTGGATCGGCTCAGCCGTTCAGGAGTCAGGAGAAAACTTTTGTACTTCGTACCCCGTACTCCTGTGTACCAATTTGGACCATTTCAGATTTATACCTTCCTGTGGTTGGTAACATTAACCGTGCCGAATTTCGTGCGGATCGGTTCAGCCATTCAGGAGGATACTTTTGTACCCCGTACCTCGTACCCCTATGTACCAATTTGGACCATTTCAGATTTATACCTTCCTATGGTTAGTTACTATGACCGTGTTAAATTTTGTGCAGATCGGTTCAGCCGTTCAGGAGGAGTATGAATCATAAAAAACGCAAAGTGTAGTATAAGAGCTTCGCTTCGCTCAGCTCAATTATTTGAATGAAAGTTTATTTATAAAACAAAAAAATATTTTTTTTCAAATTACAATTATTGTAGCAATAAATATTATACACATAGTAGAATAAGGATAACATAAAAATAATTAATTATTACAATAAAGGGTTTAAATGATTTTGAAAGTAAGTCATGGTTATGAACATTCTATTACGCAGGCTTCAAGAGTTATGAGGTGTGGTCAGAAACAGGCAGAATTTTGAGATGAACATCTACACAAATAAGATGAAATAGGTGTGGTGTGGATAGAGTGTAATTAGGCCCCTACTTCTCTAACACATGATGAGCAATGGATGTCACTATAGTGGAGAGAAGGGGTGAGAGGAAAGAGGTGCAGTATTGTTAGAAGTAGGCCTCTATGTCTCTAACACATGATGAGCAATGGATGTCACTATAGTGGAGAGATAGGGGTGGGAGGAAAGAGGTGCAGTGCTGTTAGAAGTAGGCCTCTAATTCTCTAACACATGATGAGCAATGGAAGTCAGTATAGTGGAGAGGAAGGATAAAGGAAAGAGGTGTAGTGCTGTTAGAAGTAGGCTTTAATGTCTCTAACACATGATGAGCAATGGATATCACTATAGTGGAGAGAAAGGGGTGAGAGGAAAGAGGTGCAGTATTGTTAGAAGTAGGCCTCTATGTCTCTAACACATGATGACCAATGGAAGTCAGTATAGTGAGAGGAAGGAGGTGCAGTGCTGTTAGAAGTAGGCCTCTAATTCTCTAACACATGATGAGCAATGGAAGTCAGTATAGTGGAGAGGAAGGATAAAGGAAAGAGGTGTAGTGCTGTTAGAAGTAGGCTTTAATGTCTCTAACACATGATGAGCAATGGATATCACTATAGTGGAGAGAAAGGGGTGAGAGGAAAGAGGTGCAGTATTGTTAGAAGTAGGCCTCTATGTCTCTAACACATGATGACCAATGGAAGTCAGTATAGTGAGAGGAAGGAGGTGCAGTGCTGTTAGAAGTAGGCCTCTAATTCTCTAACACATGATGAGCAATGGAAGTCAGTATAGTGGAGAGGAAGGATAAAGGAAAGAGGTGTAGTGCTGTTAGAAGTAGGCTTTAATGTCTCTAACACATGATGATTAATGGAGTCAGTATAGTGGAGAGAAAGGGTGAGAGGAAAAAGGTGCATTTTAGATAGATGTAGACCTCTATGTCAATAACGCATGTTAAGCAATGAATGTCAGTATAGGGGAGAGGAAGGTTAAGGGTGTACTGGTCTAGGAGACCTGCTCACAGAGCCGACTGGAGTGCACTCTGTGCCCGGCCTTTCTAGAGTACTGTTCAAAAATATAGTTCAATTGTAGTTTCAGTAAATCACGTGTCTTATTTATCAAGCAACCTATCACCAATCATCGGCCCGTTACAAGGAGAAAGAAGTGTAGATAGAGGTAGACCTCTATGTAAACAAACACTTGTGAAGCAATGAAAGAAGGAAAGGTAGATGTTCTGCGGGCTGTTGTCATTCTTTGCTTTTTTTTACAATTTGACTATTTTTGTTACAACCCACAACCCCCTACTTTTTATACCATTAGGTCTAGTTGTTATTATTAAATAACAAGTAGAGCTTTTTACAAAGGGAATTACCCAAATCTGCACTATTACTCTTTCCTTCGTGCAAATGCATTTTTCTTGTCGCACTGCCTACGTCTTCTCTGACTTGCCTAAATATCTAAGGCTTCTAGATTTGTTGCCTCTGTAAAATCTGTTGACTTTTTTTGGGATATTCAGTCATCTTAAAGTTTTGTTAGGAAGAGTCTTTCATCTTTGCCTAGGTTGGCTTAAGGATCCATCTGCGAGGTCAACCTTGTCTTTTTCAACTTCCAATGGTGATTATTTCTCAATGGATGGAGTTCTCGGCCTTTTGTAACCAATATCAATAAAACCAATACCAGGTGAAACATGGAGCATTTTGGCCCTTTGCAAACTTTTGTATCATTTTAAGAAATCGAGGGTTTATTTATTAATCTATGAAGAAAACGCTGATTGGGTGGAATGGTAGCCTATTAAGTCTGACTCCCCCCCCCCCCCCCCCCCCCCCCCAGTCTGGAAACGTTGATGCCTGCGGTATGGCTGACCTTCAACAAGGTGCATTTCTTGCACCTGTAATTACATTATTTGTTCACAATTTTCTTTACTCTTAAATTTATCTATTGCTCTTATCAAAAACTCTGCTAATTGAAAATGTTGCTTTTCTAAGGCATATTGTACTAATGTTATGCCTTGACTGTTCGTCGAAGATACTATGCTATTAACAGAGGAATGATCTAGCATTGCAAGACTTTCAATTAAGTATTGATCATTCGAGTTAACCATGTTAAAACATTGATGAACATGTTTAAGAAGAGTTGAGACTTCATCACTCGTAGAAAGATCAAATGGTGTTTTGCCTTCTCCGTTGACTAAATCGTAACTAGACCCTTGATTGAGTAAATACCTGACTATTTCTAAAGAGCCATTTATAGCCGCTACATGTAACGCTGTAGATCCCCTGGCTTTAGTTTTAGCATTTGTAAAAGTGTAAAGTTGCATAACACTGACCCAACTAAATAATTTTTCTACGATATCGAGTCTGTTTTTAGACACAGCTATGTGTAAGGGAGTATTGCCCTTATCGGAGACGAGAGTTACGTCTGCACCATTCTCAAGTAAAATGGAAACCGTCTTTATGTCTCCACTGCTGACAGCGAAGTGTAAAGGTGTTCTACCCTCAGCATTACGTTCGTTAACGAAAGCACCTTTCCTTATCAGGTTTGCTATGTAACTCGTATCTCCACGATTCACAGCCGAGATAAAATCCTTTTGTATTATTTCCAAAATATCACCGACATCCCTTTTCATAGAATAATTCAGTTGTTGTTTTATTAAATGTATAAATTCTTTAACTCGACTGACTTCTGGATGATTGTGACCATAGATTTCTATTCCTATGTCATAACATTCTCTGCACAATTTCAATGCCCCGATTAAATTTCCTTGACTTAAAAGAGCAAAAGCAATATTGGACTGCGTCATGAAAACATCTCGATGTCGAGGTCCCAGAAACTTCTTCTGTGTCTCTAGGATATCGTTTAATAATTTTAAGGCTTCGGGGGTTTTATTGGAGGATAGAAGCACTGTGGCCATATTTTGTTGTGTTCTTAATGTGTCGGAGTGTGTCGGGCCTAAAATTTTAACTCTACCTTCATAAGCCTTTTTATAAGCATCAATCGCTTCATCATATCTCCTCATGTAATTTAAAGATATCGCAATGCTGTTGTAAGTTGTAAATACAGTCATATTATCCGCTCCTCGAATATTTATCCTATAATCTAAAACTTGGTAATTAATTTTCAACGCCTCTTTGTGCCGATCAAGAGCTGTTAGAACGATAGCCATGTTACTCAGAGTTTCCATCACGTATTCATGAGACGTTCCTAAAAGCTCTTTTTGTATCTGATAAACCTTCTCAAGTAAAGACAGTGATTCTGTGTTTTTGCCCATTCTGTGCAAAACCAATGCTATCTCTCTATTTGTATTTAGTGTTTCGGCATGATTTTCTCCGAACATTTTCTTTTGCCGTTCGTAAACTGATTTGTACTGTTTTAATGATTCGTCATACAAGTGTTTTTTAAGTAAGGTTGTCGCAATAGCTTTTTCAGCGTCTATTATACCTGGTTGATTTTCAGCTAATGTTTCCTTCTTCGTTTTTAACATTTTATTGTATGTGTCTAAAACCTGATCGTACTTTTCTTGTTTGAATAACAAATTCGCTGTATTTACTTGTGACGTAAAATCTCCTTCCAGGATTTCTTTAAGCTCTTCGATCTTTGGAAAATTAAATTTAACAGCACACACTGTTAAACTTTTGCATTCCCTGTCGTGTGCCTTCATAACTGCTTTTAGGGTATCTACATCTTTTATTTTGCCTAATTCACAAATTACAGTAATATCTTTAGCTCTTACTTTGTTATAGCAGTCTTCTAAAAATGTTATTAAGTCTGACAGTTTCTTATCTTTGCAGACATCAAGAGGTGTTTTCCCCGTATCGGATACGGGGTTGAAGACAGCTCCGTTTAACAGCAAGGAAAACACGACTTTGTGGTGAGAAAATTTGACGGCATAATGTAAAGGACAGAATCCACCTTTACCTCTGATATTAGGATTACAATTATTTCTTAAAAGAGAGTTAGCTACTTTGTCGTAACCTTTCCAAGCGGCGTAGTGCAATGCTGATCCAGAATCGCAACTACAAGCGTTAACAGCGGCTCCTTTTTTTACTAGGATATCAACTGCTGAAGAATTGTTTTTCTTAACTTCTAAAAATAATTCTTCTGTTACTTCTAAAAGTTCTTTTACTTTTTCATTCGTTGTTATTTCCACAGGTTTCATCTTAAATCTGTTATTTGCACTGTTAAAACAGCATCCCGAATTCAGCAGACATTCCACTAGATCTTTATCTCCAAATTGAGCGGCGTAGTGAAGAGGTGAATATCCGTTCTCGTCTACAGAATTAGGATTTGCTTGATACTCAAGTAGAAGCTTGACCACTTCTAATTGACCATTAACTGCAGCGTGGTGCAATAAACTCATTGATTGATCAGTTTCTTCGACTGACATTCCCTGATCTAGGAAATATTCAACTAAATCTTTATGTCCACATTGTGCGGCGATATGGATTGGTTTAGAGTCTTTAGAGTTTTTAAGGTTTAAATCAGCCCCATGTTGAACCAAGTCAACGACGATGTCTAAATTTCCAGCACTCGCTGCAAGATGTAGTGGTGTCCACTCATCGATACCTTTATCGTTTATTTTCACATCTTGGTGCTCAAGAAATATGTCTATTACTGAAGAATGCCCGCCAACAATCGCCAACTCAAAAGGTGTTTTATTGCCATCATAATCTCTTGCATTTACCATCGCTCCTGCTTTTAGTAAAACCTCGACGACCTCTAAGTGACCCGAAGAAGCAGCTAAGTGTAAAGGAGAGTAACCGTCACTACCGGTATCATTCAGATCGGCTCCCATTGAAAGTAAACTTTCAACTATAGCTCTTTCACCCAAAGAACTTGCAAGAAGCAGCGGTGTTAATTTTACGGAATTTTCCATTAAATTAATCACATGTACTTCATTCTTCCAATTATCAAGTAAAACATTGTCTAAGTTGAATTCATGGCAGCATTTAACTATAGTTTCATTCTTAATTTTGTGTTTCAGTAAAAAATCGACAATAACCTTAGATCCGGAAACTATTGCCGATAGAAGGGCAGCAGGCCCTTCCTGTTTGATATCAATGCCTTTGTTTACCAAAGTTATCAGAATATCCTTCCGATTGTTCTTTATCGCACTAAAAATCATCTGTTTACTTTCGTCTCTTGAGTTAAAACGCGCTCCTCTTTCGATCAATAAATTGATAGTGTCAACATGGCTCCCCTTGACCGCCAGAAATAAAGGTGTTACAAAATTGTCTACGCAAGCATTTATATCCGCTCCATGTGTTATAAAAATATCGGCAGTATCAGTGTGCCCGAATTTACTCGCTATATGAAGGGGGCTGAAATTAGAATGATTTTTTAGATTCACATTCGCGGAATTTTGCACAAGCACTTCAGCCACGTTTTTGACTCCGCGTTGAGCAGCTACATGCAGTGGACTATTTCCAGCGTTGTCTATCCAATTTACTCCAGCTTCATTTGCTATCAAACATTTTACAGCATCTTTAAAATTAGTATTAGCAGCTATATGCAGTGGTGTCCTTCCAAAGTCGTCTATCGCGTTAATTTGAGCCTTATTCTTAATGAGAGTGTCAATAACTGCACAGTTTCCTACAATGGAAGCTAAGTGGAGGGGAGTGACAAATTGATTCGTCTTACAATTTACCGACGCTCCTTTTTCAATAAGGAAATCCAGAGTATCCGTAGAATTGCTCAGTGCAGAATGATGTAAAGCAGTCCAATTATTTAATGTTCTCGTATTAATATTAACGCCATGATCTAAAAGAGTGCTAACCACGGCTTTATGGTTATTTTTAACAGCGACATTAATAGGAGATTCGCCACACCGTAACGATATATTAGCATCCGCTTTGTAATTTAAGAGTAACTTAACGACCTCGTTATGACCATTACTCGAAGCTACAATCAAGGGAGTTACGCCAAACTCTGTATCAGCTAAATTTACATTGGCTCGGTTCTTCAAAAGTAATTCGACTATTTCATATCGACCAGTTCCGGACGCGTTGTACAGGGGTGTATGACCTATAAAAGAGCTCACGTTGACGTTCGCTCCGTGGGCTAACAGAACCTCGACCACACTATAATGACCGTTTAGAGATGCGCCGAGCAACGGTGACCCTCCTTTGTCTGCTTCCCCATTGACGTCTGCTCCACTTGCAATTAAGGATTCAACAAGTCCCAAATACCCTTTTGAAGCAGCCACGTGTAGACTTGTGAAATTACCAATCGACATATCGGAGCAACTTTGTTCTTTTTCTGTAAGTAAAATAACAATATCTTTGTGATTGTATTCGTATGCATAATGCAAGGGCGTTTTTTTAAATTTATCATAAAGGGACAGATCAGCCTTTTCATTAATAAGAAACATAACAGTATCTTTACGATTATTCATCGAAGCGATGTGTAAAGGACTTCTTCCAAGATTGTCCAAAATGTCGACTTTCATTCCGACTTGGATTAAAAGTGCGGCCGCGTCCGTCCGGCCGTATTCAGCAGCCATGTGAAGTATCGATTCACCAGCTTCTGACGTAAATTTTGTATCCACTTTGCATTCGAGTAAATACTGTAAGATGGAGATGTCAGGGGCCTTACATGCGTAATGCAAACAGGTACGAAGATTTATGTCTCTCGAACAAACTTCAGCTCCGTTTCCAACAAGAAATTTCACTCTTTCCAAACTACCATTTTCCACTGCACACAGGATTTTCCTCTTGTTACCAAGAGTGAGCAAATCTCTCTCGAGGTTCACTCTTGCTTTAAAACCGAAACTAAAAATTTGATGGTTTCTAGAAGTTAAACTCGAATTCCCCTCTACTAATCTGACGGCGTTTAAAATTTCAATTAACCTCAGATCGGATTCTTCTAGGACAATGTCCATTATGGCATTACAATGAGCCAAATAGTTGCGATAACATTTACCAGTTACAATGAAAGCGTTGTCGTCAAGTGAAAAAAAGTTGTTGTCGAGTTTCTTCTGCGATTCCCAAATAGACAGTAAATCAAGTGACAGGAGTTGAACTGCAGCAACGAATCCTTTGTCTCCGAGTCTCGAAACAATCGAATGAGCGCTTGCATCTTTAGAAATTCCCTTTTCCTCTAAAACATTTTTTAACTCCAATAATATCAAATTGAAAGTGGTGTCATTGTAATTTTTAGCACCTTTAGAAGTGCAACGTGGCGATTTTCTTCCACTGATCTGGCCGGAAAGTTCTTCGATAGAATAGCATTGAACAATACTAAAATTAAGAAGAGAGTATGCTTCACACATTAATTTGACGACTTCTTTTCTTTTATTCTCAGCTCTTAACAAGACAACTTGAAATAAATTTTCGATCAAGATACCGATACTTGTTATTTCGTGACCTGCACGGTTATTTCCGAGTTTTGATAACATCACATTAGCTTTAGCTTGTACAAATCTCATAATATTTTCCTCGATATCTGTATGATCAAGGATTTCCGCTTCAAAGCGAGAAAAAATATGGAAATAGTCACAGTACTCGTCCGTTGAATGTTTTCCTTGAGTTTTAACTATATCTAATATTTTTTGGAACGTTTCTTCTTCTTGGTCTGATTTGTATTTGATTATTTCGTACAATTTCACCAGGATATCGTACAATTGATTGTGCGTCGAAATTTTAGTCATGCCTTGATCACCTGAAATCGGTCTCCAATTTCTGATAATGTCTCGGAATCTTGAGATATCCGAAACTCGAGTGATTTCCTCTAACATATTATACAAAATGTAGGACTTTATTCGGACAAGTGTGGTCACTACGATATGATTGACTCGCTTCAGATCATTTTGAATACCGATAAATAAATGTATAGATTTCTCCGCTTCCTTACGTTTTAAAAGAGAATGGGAATGCGACAAAGCGTTTCTGATATTTACGATAAGTTTTTTTGTAACGGGGGGTAAAGTCAGGAGGATTAAATCTATTGTGATTTTAGAAAGTTTGGGTGACTCCAGTGAATTTTTTAGATGTTCACCGGTGATTTGTAGAGATCGGAATAAGGTTAAACGACCTTCTCTATTCGAAGGATCGGCTGATCGAGCCAAAATCAGCCCGTTTTTAATATTATTCAAGGAATATAAATCACGAACCACGTTAAAATCTTCGTAAAGCTGTTGGAACCGAGGTACTGTTTTAACTATGTCGGCGCAGATTTCTTCTCGACTAACTTCAGGCATAATAGCGCACGTTTTAAAGTCTACAACTTCGAAATCGACTTGCTTCAACTGTTGCAGAAAGATTTCCAAATAGCCCTTGATTTTAGTAAGATTCAAGACGGTTCTAGACAGTAGATGGAATTCTTCGTTATTCTTATACGACGATACGTAAGCCACACAACAAAATTCCATTTCTTCCCACGGCAGTTTATCGTAAGTAAATTTCAAAATTCTTTTCAGCACATAGATATTTTTAGCTGCGGATGTCAACAAGTACAAGCGTTTTTCATCGACCTCAGACGAAGCGTTTAAATTTGAAACGATATCGGATAGAAGTTCTCTTCTCTCGTACAGATGTCTGTGATTATTAATTTCCGTCTCCGGTGAAGTACAGAGGAAGCGTAGAGTAACCAGTTTGTCGATGACGTAAACTTTCATCACGTCCGTTATATAAACCTTGTTAATTATCAATTCTTGATAAGATGTAGACAAAAGATCATCTAAATCCTCAGGATAAGCGTTTAAATTTTTATTAGGCCAGTTATTGATAAGAAAATCAATTATTTTAACATTTGAATGAAGTATAGCGTAGTAAAATGCGTTATGTCTCGTTCTGTCTTGTTCTCTAGGTTCGTAATATGAACCATTCACTTTGATAACAATATCAGCTGTTTCCTTTATCAAATAAGTAACGCACTGTATATTGTCGTATTTACAAGCTGATATAATTAAATTTGGAATTTGTTTTAAACTTTTAAAACCCTTCAAAAAATGGCATTCTACAGATAAATCGGTAAAAAATTGTTTTAATTTGTCAACGCGGCTGTTATAAATATGTTGTTCAAGCTCAGCCATTTCACGGTAAAGTTTTTGTTCCTTACTTTCCATCTTATTTTCTTCTTATCTTATTAATATTATTCGACTATGACATAATTAAACATAAATATGTAGTTTGCTTTTATTTCGAAGTAGATTACAATTATTATTCTTAAGTAAATAAATATTGTAGAATTTAATTAGAAAAAATAACACTAAAAACAAGGTTATAATTATCTATTAATTAGAGAGGTTAAAAATGTAGGTTATTATCCTTATAATGTAAAGTTAAAATTTCTCACCAGGAAAGAGGTTTAAATATCACCACAAAAGGAACTCGAAGGTTCTCATTAGAGAAAGGTAACCTCTTTCAGGAAATTTTTTACAATTTTTAAGCAGATACAAATTTAAAATAAATATTCCTTAGGATATAGTATTACTAAGTGAAAATAAGGTTACAATTTTTATAAATTTAAAATTCCTTAGGAAGTAGTATTACTCCTTCTCAGTGGAAATAAAGGTACAATTTCTTATTTTCTAAATTGATAAAAATAAAAAGGTTACAAATTCTATGTACAAGGTAAATTACATTTTTCAGATTAAAAGTTTTTAATAGAAAGAAAACCAGAAAAAATAAAAGATTTCTAGAAAAAAAAAAATCACCAGAAGGAATAAATAAAAGTTATTAAATTATAAATCTAAAGTGAAGCCTAATTATATATTAAGAAAAATAAAGTTACAATGTCTAGGTAAATACGAGGTTAGATAGAAAATAACAGATAGATCTCAACAATATAAAATAAGATTACAATTCTTAAACAGGTTATAATTTTAATCCGAAAAACAGCTGATGAGAGACGCCGCTGCGATGTTTTTTATTATTGTCGAAGGATTTACCAGAAGAGTCATACTGATCTTGCTTCATCATTATATCATCAGTCCTAAGATTTTAATAGTTATATGTACCTAAACATAGAAATAATCATATATAAGACACACAATAATTCTTATACTTACATTATTTAATTATAGAATTACTATCCTCGGTCTGTACAGTAGATATGACTTAAGACTAAGATCCGGTCAAACAGGAAGCACACTCTGTGTCTGTGTCTGTGGACTGTAATATTGCATCATCTGTCAATGATGGCCTGATGGCCTTGTAGTAAATAATGTACATACTTTTTTTTTTTAGTATGTAGATTATCAGGCCATCATTGGCTGTATGGCCAATGAGTGAAATTAGCCTTCAGAGTGGAAATCATTACAGTAGGGCACATGGGCTTATCCAGCTCAAAACGGAAGGGGGACTGTTCATGATAAGGGGAAGGGGGGGGGAGGGGTAATGATAACCAAAGTTAGAATAAAATATTTATTTAAAAAAAATAATAATAATAATTTGTAAACAATAATTGTCGAGGATTAGAAGCAATTTTTTTTAATTTCAGCTTCAACTAGTCGCTCCTTGTTATAGCGAAAACTCATTGTCGGTGAATAGCCCATTTAACCTGTTATCACCATGTACTTCTTAGCCATGTTTTGATTCGGCTAAGGAAGGGAGCTAAATAATCTTAATGTTGCTAAATATTGTGCAGGGCTGTGAGAGCAATATCAGCAAAGCAAAGCCTTTCTGATTGCCGGGAAAAACAATTCGCTCATTTTTAAAACCATAATTATGTCTGGCGGGTCTCCTTTATCCGTCTATTCCTTCTAAATTGTAGATAGGTACACTGGATGAAGTACTTTCATTCCATCGCTCCAATGAATCATCTCTCATCTTCATCTTACTAGGATGGTAAGTCGTCAATGAAAGTGTAGGCGATTTGTCGAATTACAGTATAGAATCCAAGAAGGAAATTCTGAGCCCTTCTCCGAAATTCGGATGGATTTCAATGTTAAATATCAAGGTTGAAAAATTTGTTTTTTTCTATGAATTATTTCTGTAAATTGTTTTTATTGGAGGAAATAAATATTATTATTATTTTCGGCTGGAGGATTGCTTCTATGCTTCTGTCGGCCAGGAATCAGGAATGCGAGTGGCAGTTACGTCTACATAAGAAGCCATGTCACTTGCCTCTTTCAATATGCCAGTGGTTATGTTCTCCGTCTCCGCATCTTTGATGAAGTCGTAGCATGTCAAGAATAGAGAATAGGCTGAATATGGTTGTTGCCTTTGACTATGTCTAGAGTCTTCGATTGAAGTGCATTTGCTACGGGTTCCAGTATAGCAGAATACTTAGCAATTAATGCTAGCGAGACAATAAATGAAGATCCGCAAATTTGCACGCCACTGCTTGCAATTATTAAGCATTTTTTCTAGTTGCTGAAATTATCCTTAAAAAATGGGATACTTTTGTATCTCTCTGACCACCTAGTCTCACATAATTTTGGAATATTGGCAATTAGCTTGCGTCGTAAAACAGGCTCACGAAAAATTTAATAATCTCCTTGATAGTTCCAATGCAGTTTCAAATTTCTGGGATTACGTTTAAGTCAAAAAATAGATTTTTCCCGGGAAAAATCTAGTTTTCGAGATATTGATGCAAATAAATTTGTTTTTGTTAAAAATGGAAAACGAATAAATTGGTGGGGCGTGAAGCATCACGTAAAAAAGGGTTCGTTGTATCGAACATGAAATTAGTATAGGGAAGGGGGCGCGCAAAATGTTGATGTTTTTTGACAAAATGGAATGAAAAAATTAAGTTCCACAAGCGATATTAGTTTTTTAATCACTTTTCAATACCTTCCATTTGATACTCCACATAAAATTAAAAAAAAAAAAATCCCCGTGACAGAAATTAGCAAGACGGCTAGTAAATTGTAAAAACAAAAAAATTCGGTATACTTGCAAAACCTCTAGCCGTCCTACCGACTGCGCCAGTTAACTTTAAACAATTTGAATTTAAGTTATATATAAAGTCATATATATATAAAATTAAAGTTTTGTCTGTACATTGGTCAGAATTGAACATTTTTTGGATACTTTTTCGTTTTATAACATCCCGAAAACCAAATCCGGCCTTAACTTTTTTTCGTGTATGTGTGTCTGTCGCCTCAGTCACACTTTACAGGCGCAAAACTGGCTAAATGAAATCGATTAATTTTTTTTCAGAGGTGAGCGCAAACATGTTGTGCAATTTGTAGGCTTGGTTTCATCGAAAAATATTGAGTAGGACCAAAGTTATTAAATATTTACTGGTGCAGCAGCCGGTAATTAAACTAACGCACCTAGGTTAATGTTTCTTCTATGACTTCTCAGTCTAAACTGTGTCTTGTGTCTGTCTTTGCTTCACACCCACCCCTTTTCTACCTTCTCCCACTCGCCTAGACCCCCCCTCTAGGCCTAGGCTAGCTTCACTTAACCACTTTTCTACCTTCCCCCACTCCATTATCTTTACCTACACGACAATAAATTACTTAATACCTAGCATGAGCCCCGGAAGGCTAGTATATATATATATTTACATTTATTTGTATTACTATCTTTAAAAAAAGACGCTACATGCGTCTGCATGTCAGCCAATTTTTTTGTAATCGATTATACGTCGCTTTAGAGAGGTTACGACAAAGGTTGATGTGACGTCATGCGCCCTCCACGATTTTTCGTCAGGTTATCTGTTGTAAAAAACCAGGGCCGCTTCCCGGAGGCCCGGGCCCCCTAGACACCCGAGCCCTTGGGCATTTGCCCCCCCCCCCCCCCCCC
>KZ651159.1:2305-14231 GCA_001010745.2 Gerris buenoi | reverse complement strand
TACCACTTCTATTATTCACAGTGTTGTTTGTGCTTCTAAATATATCATTTCTCAAATTTCTTATTGTATTTTATTAGGGGCATTAAGTAATTATGTTGGTATGATCAAAGTCATTTGAGGGATCTGTTGTTTGAAAATGGTTCGGTTGGAAAAATGGGTTGAATGGATTGAAAAGTCAGTAATTTCACAATTAGACAATTTTGACTTTACAATAGTTCACGAATTTTACTTTAGACTGATCCTCAATTATTTTATAAATTATACAGTTTGTACGACTGATAGAGCATCACACTAACCCTCATTTCGTGCATTACACATGTAGATGTGCAAGTCCTCTTTGGCAGGTATAAGACTTTCATGGACTGTTAGGTCACAGCCTATTACTACCTTTAGGATGTTATAAACCCCATCCTTTAATACAAAGTGTGAATTGTGTCTCTGGGAATACTGGAAGAAAGGCCACTTTACTCATGCCCTGATATGATCAAGAGTCTGAAATGTAAGTATAAGATTGCGGTCTATTGTTAGTATTGAAATCCTTAAGTGCTGGGTTCATAAAGTGCTGAAGATTTTTTTTTTTAAATTATTTAATTAGCTATATTTTGTCCCTTTATGTACATCATCAGGCCTCTTATGTGCTTAGTAAAAATATTATATAGTTTCCTTTAAGTTAAAAAAAATCTCAATGAACTATTGAATTCATATTAATTTTTTAATCATTATACTCAAAAAGTACACCAATACTCATCGAAATGTTAATTTTTATGTGAATCAAATTTTTTATGAAAATGCCTAACTGAATTTTTAACATTTAGATATATCTGTTCTACATACTATTTACCTATTTACAAATTAACATACATTTGCGTTTAATGAATAGACTTAAATTAAAAGTAACATTTTTACATAAATAATATGATTTTTTTTTTTTAATTAAAATTTTTTTTTAATAAAATAGATTGTGTAGACTTTATCCAATAGCTGTATTTTTAAGAATAATTTTCTTTAGTGTATTCATTTCTGTCTATTTCTATTTCGATTTTTTCTCTGCTTACTTGAAGGAAGTCACGAGTTCAATTCCCCACCATGATACTTTGATTTACATGGCTTACTATTGATCACATTATATTTAGTTTGGCAGGACACATTGGTTTATGAAGTGGTTGAACTTCATGCGGTGATAGTAATCAAGGGCCCAAATTAGTTACCTAATTCCTAGGTTCTATTAATGAAAAACAATACTTAAGTCTTTTCCTTCTCAATCTTCTATTATTACTAAATTTAGTCGTAGATAATATTAATTTTTATCAGGTGCCACATATTGTTCTTTGTTACCCTAGAAAAAAAATGTTATGTTTAACCCTTTGTCGTTGTCTTCTTAGAACATGAAAAAATAGTAATTCCTCTTTCAGTCAAAAATGAAAATTAAATTTTGGGAAAATATATTTTCTTTTTCATCATACTGATCCTTGGAATCCTCAATTTTCATGTTAATTTTCTTGCCTTTTGCCTTACCATTTACATTTATAATATTACCACTTTTATAATTAACTTGTAATAATATTAATAATCAAGTGCCACAAGATTATTATATAGTTTTTTGTTTTTTGACAGTTTATTTTTGTATAATTTTTTTTGATAGTATAATATATTGATATACATTTTTTTAAAATATATTTATATAATTTTTTTTGATAGTATATTTGTATAATTTTTAAGTTGTTAATATGTATCCAATTTTTAACACCTAAATATATGTATCTACTGAATATAATGTATATTAAACTATATTGGTTTAAGAGATCGAGTGCATAAAAAATTGTCCGACTAACATTAAGCTCGAATTTTGTGTATAAGATATTTATCTTGGCAATAGGCATTAAAAAATAAAAATAAAATTAATAAATAAATAAAAAAAAATGGACGACAACGGCCATGTCTCCCATTATATTGGAAAATGTAATGTTCTACATCCTATGTACAAAGTTAGTTAGAAAACTGAAAATCAAGTAGATATTACAGTCTATAAGATTAGAGTTGGCACAATCGAAGGCGGGAAACAACAAACTTTGAGGTAGTTTTGGGGTTATAAAAAGGGAAAATCTGTGTTGCCATGTTATTTTTTTGTGGGACAGGGGTAGAGTAGAGCATTTTTTTTCTGAAGTTGCATTCAACATGGGGGACCATTAGAATCGTTTCCCTCAAAATTGTCCCACCTTTTGATTGTGCCAACTCTAATCTTATAGACTGTAGTTTACCACTTGATAGTGCCAACTCTAATCTTATAGAATAGACTGTAGACCACTTGGTAGGAGACCAGTTTAATTTGGAGTAATATTTGAATAACTAACCTTTCAAGTGACAACCTAACATTGTCTTAATATCTGGTCTACTAACTAATTTTGTACTCAGGATCATGTACTCAATCACAATCTCCACTAATTAGGACGGGACATGCCCGCTCTCCACTGGTTTGTATTTTAAGATTCCCATTGCCAAGCTATGTCCTGCTGGCAAACTTAGCCGAACTTTATCCAATAGCTGTATTTTTAAGAATAATTTTCTTTAGTGTATTCATTTCTGTCTATTTCTATTTCGATTTTTTCTCTGCTTACTTGAAGGAAGTCACGAGTTCAATTCCCCACCATGATACTTTGATTTACATGGCTTACTATTGATCACATTATATTTAGTTTGGCAGGACACATTGGTTTATGAAGTGGTTGAACTTCATGCGGTGATAGTAATCAAGGGCCCAAATTAGTTACCTAATTCCTAGGTTCTATTAATGAAAAACAATACTTAAGTCTTTTCCTTCTCAATCTTCTATTATTACTAAATTTAGTCGTAGATAATATTAATTTTTATCAGGTGCCACATATTGTTCTTTGTTACCCTAGAAAAAAAATGTTATGTTTAACCCTTTGTCGTTGTCTTCTTAGAACATGAAAAAATAGTAATTCCTCTTTCAGTCAAAAATGAAAATTAAATTTTGGGAAAATATATTTTCTTTTTCATCATACTGATCCTTGGAATCCTCAATTTTCATGTTAATTTTCTTGCCTTTTGCCTTACCATTTACATTTATAATATTACCACTTTTATAATTAACTTGTAATAATATTAATAATCAAGTGCCACAAGATTATTATATAGTTTTTTGTTTTTTGACAGTTTATTTTTGTATAATTTTTTTTGATAGTATAATATATTGATATACATTTTTTTAAAATATATTTATATAATTTTTTTTTATAGTATATTTGTATAATTTTTAAGTTGTTAATATGTATCCAATTTTTAACACCTAAATATATGTATCTACTGAATATAATGTATATTAAACTATATTGGTTTAAGAGATCGAGTGCATAAAAAATTGTCCGACTAACATTAAGCTCGAATTTTGTGTATAAGATATTTATCTTGGCAATAGGCATTAAAAAATAAAAATAAAATTAATAAATAAATAAAAAAAAATGGACGACAACGGCCATGTCTCCCATTATATTGGAAAATGTAATGTTCTACATCCTATGTACAAAGTTAGTTAGAAAACTGAAAATCAAGTAGATATTACAGTCTATAAGATTAGAGTTGGCACAATCGAAGGCGGGAAACAACAAACTTTGAGGTAGTTTTGGGGTTATAAAAAGGGAAAATCTGTGTTGCCATGTTATTTTTTTGTGGGACAGGGGTAGAGTAGAGCATTTTTTTTCTGAAGTTGCATTCAACATGGGGGACCATTAGAATCGTTTCCCTCAAAATTGTCCCACCTTTTGATTGTGCCAACTCTAATCTTATAGACTGTAGTTTACCACTTGATAGTGCCAACTCTAATCTTATAGACTGTAGTTTACCACTTGATAGTGCCAACTCTAATCTTATAGACTGTAGTTTACCACTTGATAGTGCCAACTCTAATCTTATAGACTGTAGTTTACCACTTGATAGTGCCAACTCTAATCTTATAGACTGTAGTTTACCACTTGATAGTGCCAACTCTAATCTTATAGACTGTAGTTTACCACTTGATAGTGCCAACTCTAATCTTATAGACTGTAGTTTACCACTTGATAGTGCCAACTCTAATCTTATAGACTGTAGTTTACCACTTGATAGTGCCAACTCTAATCTTATAGAATAGACTGTAGACCACTTGGTAGGAGACCAGTTTAATTTGGAGTAATATTTGAATAACTAACCTTTCAAGTGACAACCTAACATTGTCTTAATATCTGGTCTACTAACTAATTTTGTACTCAGGATCATGTACTCAATCACAATGTCCACTAATTAGGACGGGACATGCCCACTCTCCACTGGTTTGTATTTTAAGATTCCCATTGCCAAGCTATGTCCCGCTGGCAAACTTAGCCGACCACATATTCTTAAAAGACACCAAAGATTTATTTATACGCAAATTTCTAGCTTGATAATCAGAAATTTCTGTGCATGCATTTATTTCCACGCTAAAATACAAAATTGTTTTTCTCTTTTAATTAAATTGTGTTAAATGCTGCTGTTTTGTAACTTAATAAATTGTTTGTATTTTTTTGTGCTCTAAAGAAGTACTTGTTATTTTGTTTTTTTTCCTTACTTTTAAATGGGCTATTTCTAGGGAATCTAATCCCAGACCAAATTTTCGATTTCGGGACCGTAAAAACGAATCCCGGTATCCTGGGACCAATCCCGGGATTGGCCGAATTCCAACTAGACTTATAAAAAGCCTAAATGCATGATGTAAAAGTATGATGTATTATTATTTATTTCATTATTATTATAACAAAATAAGCCATATTTATTTAACATTTCTTTTGTTTTTTAAAAAAAATTATAAACATTAATCACACTAAAGAAGGAAAAAATGTACCTAATAAAAATAACTAATTATCCTGTAATACGTTTTAGCAACAAACAAAACTCTGCTAAGATACTTGAAATTTTCTTAAAAATATGCTGTTTAGGTTTTAACATTTTTTGAATTTACAAAACTTAACAAAATTGAGCCATTTCTTTTATTATGGTACTTAAAGGTTAGTTTTCGTCTGTACTCAAGGTTCATACTTCTTCCAACTGTTTTTACAACAGTTTTCATCTTTTTTTCAATTTCTTGATTTAAAAGTTTTGTAAATGTAGCTGGAACTGGATAAATACTTTCCTACTTCTCTCTTAATACTCCCTACAGTCCACACCGCACAGTAAACAAATCTCAGAAGTCTGTATACTTTTACTACACTACTAAGTGCATTCGTCTTCCTGATTAATATTATTGTTTATTCAATTCATTTGTTTGATTGTTTATTCAGTTTACTACTTCGAAATAAATAAATTATGTTATTTATTTAGAAAATCAATTATTCTCTTGATTAAACAGTACTTGTACCAGCCAAAATACCTTAAAACGTAAAAATTTTCAAATCCCACAATCCCGGGACTGTTACTTTACAATCCCGGGACTGTTACTTTACAATCCCGGGACTGTTACTTTACAATCCCGGGACTGTTACTTTACAATCCCGGGACTGCCGTAGGAGTAAATCGGTCCGCTTGAAACTCTTATATAATTAATTTTATGGATAAAATTTAGAAAATATTTACTTCACTGCTCTAATTGGCCAAATATAGTACTAAAAAGTGAAAACCAGGCTACCTCCTGTTAGATTCTAACTACACTACATTACTGCCACAAAATGTATTCTTGATGACTGAAAATATCTCTAACTGTATTTTACGTGTAAGATTAATTCCTTTTTTCTCGTAATACACAGGTGAAGTACTTGTAATTTAGAGCGTCACATTTTTCATGTCATTTTTGCGTGAAAGAAATTTGTTGCCTCCGAGCACTAGAACAAATATCTATGTTAAAATAAAAATAATTTCAAATTTTAGTTAAAATAAAGGTATATTTCTAGATGTTTCGGCTCTTGGTTAAGTTTGAAAGTGGTATACTGTAAACATCCTAATTTGCTTCTGAGAGAGCTCATGGTAGTTGAGATCGTTAAGGTTGCACATTCTTAGCCATCTACGAACCAAGGTCGAGTTGAAGGGTTCGATCCCATGGTTTGCCACATTGATTTGTTTACAGTAGGTCTCCCTAATCCAAACCCAGCCAGTCTGGACGTCCGGACAGACAAACATCGATAATTTTCTAATAATACAATCAATAAACTTTGGTTTATATCGATAAGATTGTAAAATTTTTATCCTAAATCAATTTGTATGGATTCTTAGGTCCAATTTTAACATTGATTTGAATAGTTTTACATAGCTAAAACTAATTTTACATATAATTTAAAACTGATTCTGTTTAACCCAGATTTTTTATGATCTGGACTGTGCCTGGTGCCATCAAATTAGTGAGACTCTACTGAAGTTAACTATTGATCGGCTCCCTATTTGCTTTGCTGGTACCTTTGTGTAAGAATTAGCTGGACTCCATACAGTGTTAGTAAACAAGGGTCCTTTGACCTTCTCTGCATGGAGCTACTAAAACTGATAGTTAACACTAATTTTTTTTTTTTATGTTCACTTTGGAGTCATTTCATGTGTAATGCATTGGAATGCCGCACATGGGGCTACCAGTTTGCAACTTGATTGTGATTAGTTCTGGTCAACTTACTCTTTAGATCAATTGTGAATTCAGTTTATCTACTTAGTTTATCTGAGTTGGTAAATGTTGCACAAACTTTAAAAACTTTGCACTTCACTGAATAAACATTGCTTACTTAAAATTCCTTATTCCTCATTGCTTACTTAAGAATTCCTTAGTATGTGGAGCCAGGTCGCTATAACCAGTTACTATTTAGTTTTATCAGTACAGTCACAAGCTGGTTATGTTACTGTTGAGTAACTCACACTCATATAAATACCAAACTAGCGCTTGTACGACCTTCAATCGACCACTTCTTGATCCTTACTGACCTGACATGTACATCAGAGCCACCATGGTGCCGTTAATCCCACTACTTACTGCACAGTGGTCAATCGGAGGGTACTTTCTGATCAGCCCTCGTATAATATGTATGAGGTAAATTAACGTATGCACATAATTATTATTTATTTTGGTTATGGTAATAAAATAACATTAAAATTTGTTTCTAATAATAAATTGGCCGGTGCCATGTTACCCTTTTGGATTTAAGATTAACCTACACTACTATAAATGAATAGGTGATGTGTTATCGTCCATATTTTAATAAAGAAGATAAAGGGTATTTAGATAATAAAAAATGCACTTCACACCTGGGAATTCAACACAGGATTATGTGTGTTATTCTCCCCTTATCTTTCTCTTTTCCTCTTAAGAAAGAATATTAATTCTCATTAATTAATTAATTAAGCATCAATCACTATTAATTTCCACTTCTGATATGGGTTTTGTTACAGAACATTAGACTGCTTTCAACAATAATTGATCCACCTAGTAATGAAGTAAGTATTCCAGAATATCCATGGAAAGCAAATGAATCTGCCGAAATCAAGCGAGCTAGGTAAGTAAATTAAATTATTTATTCTACAATTTATTCTTTTAAATAATATCCTGCTAATCAATATTCAATATTTACTAAAGTAACAGGCAGATAGCTAAAAGCCTGAAACAATGCACTGGTAGTCTCTGGAGCAATGCATCTGGTGTAAATAATGAAAGAAGTGATTGTGCACTGTACACTGTACACACCTCAAAACTAGCTAAAACGCTGGTACATAGACTATTTGACTTTCTTATTTAGAATATGTGAATTATACACATGGATATGTAACACCGCTACAATGGCGTCAAGAATTAGAGTTTACTCTGACAGCGTGGAAAAATAAAAAAAGGGAGGGAAGCCAATGAGAGCTCAATTTTTTTTTGCCCCTTTGATTTTTAAGTCTTGTCTAAATCTCAGACTGTCATTGGTGCCCCTTTGATTTTCCCAAGTTGTCAAAGTTAACTCGCACTTTGTTCTGTCCTTCAAATTGTAGTTTTTCAAATGGGATACGTTACAATTTTCAGCGTGTCTGGGAAGGAGAGTGTTTTTTTTTAAACAAAATACTAATAACATTTAAAGATCATATAATCAGAGACCCATATAAAGCTCACACAAACAAAACTAGGCACACTATGAAAAAATTTAAGATTTGAGNCTATAAGATTAGAGTTGGCACAATCAAAGGCGTGAAACAACAAACGTGGAGGTAGTTTTGGGGTTATAAAAAGGGAAAGTCAGTGTTGCAATGTTATATTTTTTTGTGGAACAGGGGTAGAGTAGAGCATTTTTTTTCTGAAGTTGCATTCAACATGGGGGACCAATAAAATCGTTTCCCTCAAAATTTCCCCGCCTTTTGATTGTGCCAACTCTAATCTTATAGACTGTAAGTAAGCTAAATTCTTCTTAATAAGATTAGAGGTGTACAATATTAACTAAAAGTATACTTAGCAGTGACAATTATTAAAAATTAAAAAAAAAAATCATTTCGTTATACAACTCGGTATGTCCTAACAATCAGATAATTATATTTCCCTTCTCTAGTATTTAACAGCAACAAAAATAAGTTTAAAATAAAAACAATAAAATAGGTTCGATGTAAACGGAAGGGGGGGGGGATGATGATGAATTATTCCATTTTAAAATACAAATATAGATAAGCGGCAATTCCCAAACATATTGTTATTTAGGTAAAAAATACACAAAAATTAAAAAGTTTGTTGCGCATATTTGATGCTATTTTGGGAGTACATACTTGTGTGACCAATTATTTTCCTCCACGAAATGAAATAAAACAGTCTACAGATCAAGGCTAACTGATAAACATCTCTCTACTATAATGAAGATTGTCTGTTCTCAGTCTTTGAATCCAGATATTGGAAAACTAGTAGGGGAAAAGCAAAGCGCTGTCAAGTTTCCGCTAAAAAACAAAATTAGTTTTATAAATATTAAACATTAAATTAAATGTTTAAAACATTATAAATTATTACCCCAAATTGCATAATGTGTTTTAATTAATTATCCTATCCATATTCCCCCCCCCCCTAAAAATATAAATTTAGGAAAATTTGTAAAGTGATGTGGCCCGTGTGAATCTCAACAGTTTATTAAATGGCCCGTGTTTTAATTGAGTTTGACACACCTTGGTTAGTTGATCCTCTGTCATTGAGATACAAATCCTGATTTTAACTCTAACATTGATTTGAGGATCTTGGTTGATGAATAAATAATTATTTTACTTGAAGCAACACCATGCTATCTAAAGTTAATGGTGTGGTTAGTAGTAGTAGTCTAGTACTTCCTACTAGAACGGGTAGGACGAACCACTTGTTGTAAAAAAACTTAGTAGTAGTAGTAGTAGTCTAGTACTTCCTACTAGAACGGGTAGGACGAACCACTTGTTCGAACCTTGCAATTAGGCCATCACTTGGCCCTTTTTACACCCAGTGGTGGAGAGTTCCAGCTACTTCACACATCATACATTTGTACATTGTACCGCCGAAGCGAGTATGGTGTGGTCATTAGTAAGATATATTAGCGTGTGTCAAAGCGTGGGGGAAGAGTCCCCTTAGGGTGTCCTCGCCCTGCTCCGTCATCGAACCATAGATACAAATTACATCATCATGACACTGATCGGACCCACATCAAAGTGTGGTGGAAGAGTCCCCATAAAGGGTGTCCCTCGCCCTGCACCGTCCGCGATTCATTGATGCAATTCAGAGTGTCATGGAACGGGATCGAACCCACGACCTCGAGTTGCCTCGACTTATTGATAGCTGAGCGACGAGTGCCTTAATACGCTCGGCTACCCTGGCTCCCCAATGGTGTGGTTAAGTTTGAAACTGTATTATACCAAATGAAATCTTATTCTCTTTGAAAACAGTCTCAGAGAAAAGTAACATTATGTAATTTTGATTTAACGGTCCACTAAGCTGTAATATTTTTGTTATTTTTATTTTTTCTAACTTTTCTCCTATAGTTATTGCAAATTTATGCATGTTTTAGTCATTTCCTCTTATGAATGTGTTTGTTTTTACTTTCTCATATACATATGTAGTATAGAGAAATTATTGTGATGGTAAAATTAAGATTTTGAGATTTTAATGAATTTACTTGTTTTGTTGTAATTAAATATTGTATACTTATGCCGTTATACTTTGTTATTGTGACAATCAAAAAAATTAGGAGGGGAGCCAATGAGAGCTCCAGATTTTGACGGTTAGTAGGTCGGGCCAACTAAGCAAACAAAAATATCACTGGATAACTTTAAGAGAACCACCCTAGAAGCTTAATTTGTCCACAAATAGGATGGCCAATCTGAACTGTCAGATTTCAGATTTAAAAAGTATAATGGCATGAGTATAATCACAAAAACTTAAATCACTAACAAATAGATGTCACTAATTATACAATTATACACATAATTATTCAGAAAAAAATGTATACACAAATATTCATATGTACTTGAATTTTTGAAAAAGTTTAGTATGAGTTGGATTGGACAGATTCTTCTATCTTCCTTTGTGGAGTGCGTCCCCTGGTGGTGGCCCCCCTGGTCCTCTATTTTCGGCTGCGGCATATATAGCCTGGGTCTTGTGTTTTTTTTGTAAAATGTCTAAATATTTGTAAAACGTTTCATTTTTAGGTTGCTGTACCAGTCTCGCAAGAGGGGAATCCTTGAAAACGATCTACTGCTTTCGACATTTGCTCAAGCTCACTTAGGCAAGATGGACACTGCATCACTTGATGCTTACGACAATCTTCTCAACGGCGCCGGTAACGAATGGGATATTTACTACTGGGTAACCGGAGCTAAACCTGTTCCTGAAGAGTTTATTTCTCCAGTCATGAACCTGCTCCAGCAACATGCCAAGAATAAGAACAGAGAACAGCGCTTTAGGCAACCTGATCTAGATGTAGCACCACTATAAGCATACCTCACTACTCGCATGCTCGTTTAAACTAGTTAAATAGTATTTATTGTTATGTAATTCTTTGTCTTGGGTTTTGTAATATGAACTTATCATACTTTACAAAACCATTAATTTCCGTTATTTGCCTGTTTCTCTTTTTCTAGATACCCAATTTGTGTTACATCAACCTAATTTTTTGTTTATTGTTAATTTGGTTGCTATCCCTGTCTTTCTAAAAAAAATAATAATAATAAAAATATTGTATCTATTTATTATGTTGAATTAACCTTGACGGTGCTATGGCCATATCGCTAATGCTATAAAAATAATAAATAGTTGTCTAGACTAATGGACATTATCGCATCTAACCCCTGGTGAGATTATATTCCTTTGCCTAAACAACAGCCTATCAAAGGAATGTCATCCCTACAGTGCATATAAGTGTTTGACCTATTTCCCTAAGCAGTTTATTTAACAAACCCTTCAACTAATAGGTGTATATCGATCGATTCAACTAATAGGTGTATATCGATCGATTCAACTAATAGGTGTATATCGATATTAGGTTCGGCACAGCCAAGGTTACTTCAGTCATGTTGTTTGTGAGCAAGATGAAATAAATTAAATACATCTCTAATAATTTATTGTAAAACAAAAATATGTATATATAATAAAGAATATTAATTAATGAAGAAAGTATTCGGTATTTTTCTGATAGATTCGTTGAGATAATTTCCTTTGCATCCATTACATTAATATTTTATTATCTATCTATTAGTCCAGTAGAAAGGTAAATTTTACCTTGCATCAAATAAGGTAGTTCTGATTTTTGGAGCGAAACTTCTTTGGCGGCGGTAGAGTGAATTTTTTCTTAAGGGGACCTCATGTAACGAAGTTTGCGATTCGAGATTCGTCCAAGATTCCAACATTTTTACAGATCAATTGTAATGAAATTTGTGTGTCGGAAGAAATGAAACGGAAGTTGTGTTCCGAGACTAATCCTGGTGAAAGATTTATCTGTAAAAAATCTTTCACTCAGGT
>KZ651158.1:814136-832758 GCA_001010745.2 Gerris buenoi | reverse complement strand
AAAAAAAGACAAGTTTAATCACACAAATTAACAGAATTGGAACCCAAAAAAAAGAAAATTAAGACAACAGAAAATTAATGAGTTATTAATAAAAATTATTAATTAAAGGAGATTTCAAATTAGATAAAAGATAAATAAGTTAAGTCTAAGAAAAAAAACAACAGACCACTCGAGTTACCTTTAAATAAATTAAAATTAAAATAATAATGAACAAAATAACATTTAAATTTTAAATCATCGCTACGTGTCTCAAAGGATGCCGTGATCAAGTATACAGAATTTTCCACGGAACCTAGAGACCCCAACCTATTAGTTAATGGTTACTATTAAAGTTACGAATAAAACAAAATAAATTATTTTAAATAATTAAGCGGTTAAGGTGAGCACAGAATAAATTTCCCTTCAACCAAGCTTAATATATTTTTCAAGACTAAATTTAAGTAACTGAATAAAAGAAAATAAATAAATAGATAACATTGAGAGGTCAAGTAGTAACACGTTATACATTATTTAAGAAAACAAGTCCACATACACAAGAATAACTAAATAAACTTTTTAATAAATATAACTAAGACAAACTCAATAAGTAACGTTTCGGTAACATAATAAAAAGAATATATAAATTAATACCCGGAGTCAGAAAGGGAATATTAATTTTAAAAAAAAGAAACTTAATTTTGGATCAATAATTTGCTCAGCCGGGTGGCATCGTTAAACTGTACATAATGGAAACAAGCATAAGTGAGTAAACAAGAAAAACTCTTTATAACAAAAGAGAAAGTTTAAATTAAATAATTTAAAATTAAACTATCCCACCGCTGGGCACCATTTTGTAATACGTCGCCACACATCAAAGGGTGGTAGCGTGCCTTGTGGCGGGCGTATCACTTTATATTCAAACTTTATTCTACCAAGTTAGGAAGAGGGTTATTAGTACAGTAAAATTAGCTCAAAAATTGTCCAAACCCAAACATCCAAAAAAAAAAGTTCAACCCCACGCCAAATTGTTCTATGCCCTCCTCGTAGTAAGTGATAAAAAGTTGCACGACTTGCAGCGTCAGGTTTGGCCGAGAGGGGGGAGGAAAGGGGGGTAAAAAGGTATGTTTAATCGTTTTTCGCTAATATCTCGAAAACTATGAGGTTTGGCGCTAACTTTGTTATATACAAAATTAATCTATTTAAAATTTGGAACAGAAATAGACTTATGCATTTTTGTGCTAAAGTTAAGGATTACGGAGTTATGAAGGGTAAACATATCACATTTTTCTATTTTGCTTGGAACTTTTAAATGAAAATACATGGTCTTAATTACACTTTTCCACCTTAAAACATGATTCCACACATTTTTCTTCCATCAAATGCCCGAAAATTGTTTTTGGAAGTGGTTTAGGCTAATTTTTTAAAAAATAAAATTTAGATTTTTTTGGTTTTTTTACGATTGCAGGAGAACTATTTCGTCTACAGGTTTCATTTTGTGCTTGTCTGAAAGCCAAATAAATTTACTAAAACTTCGTTTCTTATGGCTTTTCTCGTAAGTGAACGGTTTTATGCCGATATTGGGCCCGAAACAAGAGTAATATTTAAAATTTCATTTTTTTTTTGGAAAAACTGCGAATTTTCGAACAGTCATTTCAAAGCTGCAAATTTAGGCTCACCACCCTAACTGCAATAAAAAAAATCTTTCCAAAACGTTTCAAGGAAAATGGAAAATAGTGCTATTTTTACAGCTTCATAACTCCGTAATCGTTAACTTTAACACAAAAATGCATAAGTCCATTTCTGTTCAAAATTTTAAGTAAATTAATTTTGTATATAACAAAGGTAGCGCTAAACCTCATAGGTTTTGAGATATTTGCGAAAAACGATTAAAAATACCTTTTTACCCCCCTTTCCTCCCCCCTCCCGGCCAAACCCGACGCTGCAAGTCGTGTAACTTTTTATCACTTACTACGAGGAGGGCATAGAACAATTTGGCGTTGGGTAGAACTTTTTTTTTTGGATGTTTGGGTTTTAGCCTAATTTTACTGTACTATATATAAAATAATAACACGTATTCATTTTTTGGAGGGAGCGAAGAGGCAACCCTCCTTAAACAAAAATATAAATCTATTAATTTAAACAAGCTGAGTTCGAGCTATATAAATATACCTATCTCTGTCCTCTTGACCATTTCGATGAGGTGACTCTAGCCCAAGCTGCGAGAGAGCTTTGCCATTAATTGAGATACGTTTGTCTTCAAGAAGTATAAGTGCTTGGTTAAAAATGTCCGCAGTGTATCCTGAGTTAAGGTGTGGGTTTGCCTTTTGCATATCTTTAAGAATGTCTTCGCTTAAATGTTCTTTAAATTTATTCCAAAGGCATTGTGGATTTGATGGAGCGCACGTGGTGACTATAACGGCAAAAAGATTTCTCAGTTGCTTTGGGGAACATGTACCTGACGCCTCTGACATTGTTATGTCCCAATGTTGATCATTTTCAAGCAGTCCTTGTTTCTGACACGCTTCTCGATAGCTTTCACACAGTTGTCCCTCGAAGGTTTTAAGGTTTTAGAATTAAATGATGTTGGTTCTCGTATTAAATGAAGCAACATTCTCAAGTAGTAGCACTCAGCTGCTGGGATGCACATTATAGACACGGCCAATGGCGTCAGTTGTGCGTACGCCGGTATGTCCTAGAACTGGAGCTCCCTGCTTCCTCCTGCAGAAAATTTTACGGGACGTATTCCAAGTGTAGAATTTCGGCTCATCAACGTAAAGTAAGGACTTGGAAAATGGATCTTGCTGGCACAACAGGAAAAACGCTGTTAATGTTGTGTTAGGAGGCAGTTTCGATCTTTCTCGAGCATTTTTTTATACTCTCTGTCCGTTCTGTAAGTGAAAACTTGAGTGGAGAACGGTTAGGTTTTTATTTTGTGTTGGCCTTTTGGCCGTTACTATTATTTTTTGTTTCAAAAATAAAGCGCTCGACTGCAACCAAAATTGCAACCTTCCTTCGGAAGAGTTGAGTCTTATTTTGCGTACGCATTCTTGCTTGAACTGTTCTCGTGCTGTTTTACTGTGTTCCCTTTTTCAACTATTATAGTTTAACCGACAGGTTNGCACACTGGAAATGAGGGGGAGGTCCGTGGTTCGAATCCCGGCGCAGAGGTCTATTTTTCTCTGACTGTCTCCCTTTGTAAATAGTAATTATAATTTGATTTATATTATTTTTTGTTTCAAAAATAAAGCGCTAGACTGCAACCAAAAGTGCAACCTTCCTTCGGAAGAGTTGAGTCTATTTTGCGTACGCATTCTTGCTTGAACTGTTCTCGTGCTGTTTTACTGTGTTCCCTTTTATTACCCTTTATCCCGTAGAATCCCTTTTTCCACTATTATAGTTTAACCGACACCAATGTTGATCATTTTCAAGCAGTCTTTGTTTCTGACACGCTTCTCGATAGCTTTCACACAGTTGTACCTCGAAGGTTTTAAGGTTTTAGAATTAAATGATGTTGGTCCTCGTATTAAATGAAGCAACATTCTCAAGTAGTAGCACTCAGCATTGCTGGGGTGAACAGTATAGACACGGCCAATGGCGTCAGTTGTGCGTACGCCAGTATGTCCTAGAACTGGAGCTCCCTACTTGCTCCTGCAGAAAATTTTACGGGACGCATTCCAAGTGTAGAATTTCGGCACATCAACGTAAACTAAGGACTTGGAAAATGGATCTTGCTGGCACAACTGGAAAAACGCTGTTAATTTTGTGTTAGGAGGCAGTTTCGATCTTTCTCGAGCATTTTCTTCCGTGAAGTATACTCTCTGTCCGTTCTCTAAGTGAGCACTTGAGTGGACAACGGTTGGGTGTCGTTCGTGAATTTGAAAATTTAAGAGGTGCCAAATAGCCTCATTGCTGCTAATATATCTCCCTAATTGGTATTAAGTCACCTCATCCACTGCATTTTTATCGGCTAATCCGAAAACGGCCATGTCACTGCCTTTTGTGACGTATTTGCAAATATACTTAATTGATTTAACAGAGCGGCAGTCCTCGACATTGGTGTGCGCGAGAAACATTTTTGAAAGGAAAGGACAATACGGTACAACCCATCTGTTATCAATTTCGAAGTTTGGTTTTACTGTTTTGGTTGTTAACTTTAACTCTAACATTTGCTGTGAAGCACCCATTTTCTGGTTTCCGTCTTCTGTAGAACGGATAACCATCGTTGCTCGATTGAGTATCATCAATGAACTGACATATATAGTTCTTAGTACATTTTCCATCTTTCATGCACGGCGCGTTTCTGTTCACACGGCCCATGAATCATGTTCTTTGACACAATTTTGAATAGGATTGGATCTCTGGCAGCTCTGCAGAAATGATTTTGTCTATTTCGGTCGGTTGGATTCTTTCTTTGAGCCATACAAATATGTGTGCATGTGGAAGGCTAGGCGCATACACTCGATTTTACCACGACTAAACTATTGAGTCGAAATCGATTAACTTTTCGATTTCTCCTCGACTAAACTGTTTAGTTGTTGGGGGTGCGCATACAGTCAATCAGTTGCCATCGAGATCTTCTACCATTCGTGAGCTGTGCCGTACAAAATTATTAACAGAAAAGCACTCGCTTGCGTTTTCCTTCATATGAAACACAAAGAAAAGAAAAGGAAAAGACGATATTCAGTACAACCCGTAATTAGCGAAAGATTATTAAATGGACAGTTTCATACATTACATTCTAATCTAAAGGAATATCCAGAAAACTTTTTTACGTTTTATAAAACGAAAATGAGTGAACAGAGTTTTAATGAAATAATTAAACATCGTGACACAATATGGAAGCGCTCTATATCGCCAGAAAAAAGATTGTTACTTAAAAACTCATTTTGAAGGGTCGCTGATCGACTGTTTAGTTGAGTGTATGCGCACTCAAATACATGGCAATGTACATAGCACTGTCGACGATAATTGTTCAACTAAATAGTCAAAAGACGATCGATGAGGTTTTTTGATTTTATAATCGAACAACTATCGTGTCGATAGTATGCGCATCCCATAAGGTCCAATAGCTTTTTGTCTAGGCGCATACATGCGATTTTACCTCGACTAAACTATTGAGTCGAAATCGATGAACTCCTGGATTTCTCTTCGACTAAACTGTTTAGTTGTTGGGGGTGCGCATACAATCAATCAGTTGCCATTGAGATCCCCCAGCATTCGTGAGCTATGCCGTACAAAATTATAAACAGAAAAGCATTCGCTTGCGTTTTCCTTTATATATATGAACACAAAGAAACAAAAAAGGAAAATACGATACTGTGTACAACCCGTAATAAGCGAAAGATTATTATTGAATTACATTCTAATCTGAAGGAATATCCAGAAACCTTTTTTGCGTTTTATAGAATGAGTGAACAGAGTTTTAGTGAAATAATTAAACTGGTTGGTCCATATACACAACATGGAGGCGCTCTCTATCACCAAAAAAAGATTAAGTGTTACTTTAAGGTAAGAAAAACTCATTTTGAAGGATCGCTGATCGACTGTTTAGTTGAGTGTATGCGCACTCCAATACATGGCAACGTACATAGCGCTGTCGACGATAGTTGTTCAACTAAATAGTCAAAAGACGATCGATGAAGTTTTATGACTTTTTAATCGAGCAACTATCGCGTCGATAGTATGCGTACTTCCATAAGGTACAATAGCATTTTGACGTACAAGTAAATAGTCGAGCGATTAAAAATTGTATGTATGCGCCTAGCCGAAGGCCTCTCTTTTGCCATTCAACTGAATACATCCAACAGCGGGTCTCTCCAAATATGTGGCTTTTTGTAATAACTTCAATGAATTTGAGAAGTTTTTGTTTAAATACTCTGGCTGTTATATCGTGGCGATCAATCGGTGTCTGGCCTTCCATAAGCTCAATTGTAATCTCTATCCACTTAGGGTTGCACGTAAATGTTATGAAAAGATCCGGAGAACCATAGTTGCGGACATAGGACATACCGTCTTGAGCATATTCGTGCACATGCCTCAGACTGCCAGTGAACGTAGCCGGTAATATGACTTTCGTTCCTATATTCTCAACATTCCCGTCATTGGCCACAGCATCCCGTAAGTGAATATAGTCATTAACACGCAGTTTATGCTTATTTAGTCTTATATAAAGAAGCCGCTCACCTTTCGACCTTCGCGTACATATCCACGATGTATTGATGAAACAGTTGGCGAAATTTTAGTAGATGGTTTGATGGTTTGATGACTCTCTTAGCATGATGCGGTGCGCATAAAAGGCCATAGAAGATACTTTCTTTTGCGTTTCGTTTCGTGTGGAAGGATCGGTTTGTTCGATGTTAAAGTGGTAACCGTTCTCTCCCTCCCTGAAGATTAGAGGGTACTGCAATGCGTCGTATGAACGACGTGTTTCTGGAATCCTCAGCAAATTTTCAATTTTTTCTGAATAATTATATCACGATGATAGTATTGTTCCTCTCCAACAATAACTATGGCCAAATCATTTATGGTTGCGTTAAAACGCCGTTCATGTTCACCGGATGGCCTTTTGTCTGCCCGTATAATTACTTTGTACTCGTCAATAGGCATCCTTTCTAATGCTAGTTAACATTCTTATCAGGGAGNGTACAAAATTATAAACAGAAAAGCATTCGCTTGCGTTTTCCTTTATATATATGAACACAAAGAAACAAAAAAGGAAAATACGATACTGTGTACAACCCATAATAAGCGAAAGATTATTATTGAATTACATGCTAATCTGAAGGAATATCCAGAAACCTTTTTTGCGTTTTATAGAATGAGTGAATAGAGTTTTAGTGAAATAATTAAACTGGTTGGTCTATATACACAACATGGAGGCGCTCTCTATCGCCAAAAAAAAGATTGTGTTACTTTAAGGTAAGAAAAACTCATTTTGAAGGATCGCTGATCGACTGTTTAGTTGAGTGTATGCGCACTCCAATACATGGCAACGTACATAACGCTGTCGACGATAGTTGTTCAACTAAATAGTCAAAAGACGATCGATGAAGTTTTATGACTTTTTAATCGAGCAACTATCGCGTCGATAGTATGCGTACTTCCATAAGGTACAATAGCATTTTGACGTACAAGTAAATAGTCGAGCGATTAAAAATTGTATGTATGCGCCTAGCCGAAGGCCTCTCTTTTGCCATTCAACTGAATACATCCAACAGCGGGTCTCTCCAAATATGCGGCTTTTTGTAATAACTTCAATGAATTTGAGAAGTTTTTGCTTAAATGCTCTGGCTGTTATATCGTGGCGATCAATCGGTGTCTGGCCTTCCATAAGCTCAATTGTAATCTCTATCCACTTAGGGTTGCACGTAAATGTTATGAAAAGATCCGGAGAACCATAGATGCGGACGTAGGACATACCGTCTTGAGCATATTCGTGCATATGCCTCGGACTGCCAGTGAACGTAGCCGGTAATATGACTTTCGTTCCTATATCCTCAACATTCCCGTCATTGGCCACAGCATCCCGTAAGTGAATATAGTCATCAACACGCAGTTTTTGCTGATTTAGTCTTATATAAAGAAGCCGCTCACTTTCGACCTTGGCGTACATATCCACGATGAATTGATGAAACAGTTGGCGAAATTTTAGTAGGTGGTTTGATGAACCCTCTCTCAGCATGATGCGGTGCGCATAATAAGCCATAGAATATACTTTCTTTTGCGTATTGTTTCCTGTGGAAGGATCGGTTTGTTTGATGTTAAAGTGGTAACCGTCCTCTGCCCGTACAATTACTTTGTACTCGTCTGTAGGCATCCTTTCTAATGATTTAAAATGATGTCTTGTCTCACGCCAGATATATTACTACACCGTTGATCAGCCTCTAACTTTTCATCGCCCATGAAGTACACTTGCAGAAAATTCGGACTCTCATCTTGACGTGGAAGAAGTGATCCAGCTTTGTGGTAAATTTGACCCTGTATCTTAAAAGTAGGCATGAAACCACCTTCTTGCACAACACATGACGCGCCAAACGATGTCATTTGAAAGCTTGAATTGTATGCTCTAATATTTTTCAGAAAATGCTTGGAATCTTCTGTTCTACCAGATATATAAGATAGTAGTGGTTCTGGAGGCTCATTATTTGGTGGCAGCTTCACTTTTCCATTTTTGCAGCACATTCCCGCTGGTTTGCATTTATATTTTTTTGCCTGACAATAGTTACAAACGACATCCATTCGTCCTATTACGACTTTAGGGTGATTACAGTAATCATGATCCAAGTTGTAATTAAATGCCTCTAATTTTAAATCTAAATGTCGATTCACCATACTTGATTCATTCTTTCTTCGTCGATCTTGTTCTACTCTTATCTCTCTTTCCTACAAAGTTTCCGACGCCCTAGGCGTGGAAGCAGACAAACGCATCTGTTGTAGGCGAAGCTCCCGTTCCTCACTTGTTTCTGACGCCCTAGACGTGGAAGCAGACAAANTAAATGAGATTTTTTAATATTTTTTTTTCACATTGTAAATTACTCCATTATAATAAATCATATAACAATAAATTCAAAGATGTTAGTATAAGGCAACCATTAAGTTAACAATAATTTTCACTTTTGACTGTAGTATGCGAGTTAGCACTGTCCACATTGAGTGCATTGCCACTCATCTTATTTTCAAGAAATGTCAACCAGACCAAAAATGTGTTTTAAGAGTGAAGTCGGACCTCCATACAACAAACTCGATGGTTCCAAAAAAAAAAAAAAAAAAAAATGTATAGAAATTTCATTATACAGAATTTCTTTTACTATAGAATCACTTAGTATAGAGAATCCATGGGACATAAAAGAAAATGCGTTACATAGAGATTTTTGCTGTACAGAAGTTCGTTATAAGGAGGTCCGACTGTATTTTCAATTTTGAGCAAAATAATAAAACTGTTAACAAACCATTAAAAAAAATCATGTGAAAAAAAAAAATCATCATATACTAAATAAAGTGTCATCATAAATAAATAGCTTCAAATAATGTTTTGTGAAGAAAAGATTGAAAAAACATCAATTAGCGTAGAAATTAGCCAATTTTGGTGTCATGTATAAGTTTCAAGCTTCTGCACTCAATTGTTTTTCTCTTCCACATGAGCAAAACCATACATTTATTTACACTTATAACTTCAAAAGTACTCCTAACCTGACTTCTATGTAATTTGGATGGTTTGTCGAAAGTAGCCTGCATGTAGATAAGAGACCCCTGGATTAATTTCAACTGTCTGCAATCTTTAAATTTTGCTAAATCAATATTTTAATACATGTAAAAATATCAAAACTCAGTTGTAAAAGTAAAAGTGTAAAATCATTGAATTACACAAAGTAGGGTGCGAGGAAGCTTTGTCCTACACTATTTTAAATAGACAGACTTTTAATATTATTATTTTAAACTGGCAGACTATTTTAAACCTTGACCATTGGAATCTAATTTTTTGGTCATAGGAGAAAATAAGAGGACCCTTCTACATTCCTGCACTTATGAGTCCATAACACACCTGATCTCCAAAAGTACCCAACACAAAAAATTGAAACTTTGCAGTAATTTAAAATAACCTAATAACAGAAAAATTATAAGGAAGCCCCAAAAAATCATTTCTAAAAAACAAGGAGTTAAAGTTTAAAGGGTTAAAATTTATTTTTAGCAGATATGCATCATTCAGGGTGTTAAATGAAAGGACCCCCTGAGTACAAATATATATTCTGTTTTGATTGGTACCAATTCATTTTAGCACCATGTGTCCTTGAAAATTGCATTTTTCAATTCCCCCTGCCAAAATTGCATTTTTCCATTGTTTGAAAAAATCATAGTTAATACTTATCAAAACACTGCTTTTGGTCATTGCCATATTTTAGTTTAGCATTATATATTTTTTTTTATGATATTTTTAAAATTATATACATTTTTTTTTCTTTAGATCAATGTATATGTTTAAAGATGAAGCACGATGACTCTGCAAAATAAACCTGTACTTCCATTAAATGAAAATATTAGTTTAACAGCAGCTTTATGTGTTTGAGTTTTATGTGGTTTTAGGGAGATGGACATGAGAATGGTAATTATTAAATAATTTATTCTAATAAATAATAATAATTTATTATTAATAATTTTGGGATTTATAGACCAAAAGTTTTTTGTTTCAGTCCTTTACAAATAGTACCTCAAGGACAATCTCTCAGTTCACCTTCACCAAAGGCATCAGCCAATAAAAGTTCATTTAGTATTTCGTAGCATTTAGCAGTGTAGCTTAGTTGGTAGAGCGCTAGACTGGTAATTTAGAGGCCCGTGGTTCAAATCCCGGCGCTGGAGTCTATTTATTGTTTCCCGTAGTTAATAATAATTATAATTTGATTTAAATTAAAATTTAATTGTTCCGTAGTATGAATACTACCAAAAACGTAAAAACGAAAGAGTGAAAGTAACAGAAACAATTTTGGTAAAAATTATAACTACTAAGTGGGTTAAGGAAAAACAAAGCAAGAAAGTATTCATTTTAGAAATATTTTGACTTAAGTGGCTGGACTAATCAGTTAGTCTTAGAGACTCATTGAGCATAACGATTATGTTAGTGTATAGAAACTGCTCAAAGACAGAAAAATGATAAAGTTTTTTTGCTGAATGCATTTAAGACACAAAACAAGAAGAGACTTACAAGACATGTTGGGACCTAAAAATATAAGAATTAATGACTCTGAGCAATTCTTATGCAAGAGCCGCATTTGGGCTGACAAACATGGCAATTTCATGTTTTCACATAAAGGTTTGGACGCTTTTGCCCCATAATTAACTTTTAATTACATTACATGGATTTAAATAAAATAAGACACTTATTCTACAAAATGGAAGTTGTAGTTAAAATGTACCATAAAGTATGGTTAGAAAATAACCATTTAAGTCAAGATGAGGGCTGGCCGTCATTAAAGTAATTCCGTATCCCAGTCCTGCTACTGTTAAAACCAAATTTACCAATAAAAGAGTGTAAGGATATATTAAACTTTGCAGTGAAGTAATAAAACAGAAAAGGTGATTTTAAGTTAGTGATAAAAAATAGAGCATAAAAAAATTAAAACAATATAATTTTATTCCATTGCTTTTCATTATTTCATGATTATTCTGTACAAACATGAGCTGAAATTTAAAAAATGTTATTAAGCCAACCAGAAAACATAATATCACATTTTAATTCTTGAAAATAAATTAATTAGGGATTAAATGAATGTTTAATTATTGCAGTCACAACCAATGAATATGAATTAGAAGATAATTATTAATAATTATCATAATAATTTTAATTAAAGATAATTATTAATTATTGGTTTAAAAAAAACAAATGACACAATAGAAAAAAAAAAAAATAAATAAATAATAATAATAACAGAAAATATATATGTCTGGCCTGCAAGCAATCACATAAATTTATACATTTTTTTTTCTTTTTAACTCTTTTTAATCTCCTTTTTTTTAAAATAATACAGTCAATCCTTAAATTTAGTAATAGTACGGTCCTGATAATACTTAAACAAATAAAAAGTAAAAATAGGCATTTTCGTGCCACTGATATACCTCCTCCAAGTTAATCTAAGATTTTTATGTTGCTTAATTTCATTTCTGTTGACCATTGAGACTTCAAAAAGGTTTTTTGTTACTACCTTCGAGAGGTATAGTTAACTGAAATAATAAACATACCTCTTTTTAGTAAAAATTAAATAGTGAACTGAATCGATAATTTAGTGAGAATCAAGAACCAAAACAAAACTAATTTTTTTAATGAAAAAGTGTTGTTTCTTTCTTCCCTTGAAAACATAAAAGGAAGGTTGATTTCCTACAATACTCATGAAAAAAGCTTCTTTGTTATAAAATATTCCTATAATTTAAGTTAACCACTCCCATTCTCTGAATACATCTCATTAGACCTACAAGTGATAATTTCACTTCAATATAATAAAGCAATCTGCAAATAAGCAGGGTAGGCATGATAATGTTAAAATTAAGTCAAATTAATTCTCACAAAGTCATGAAAGTTAAGGATCGACTGTACAATGAATATTAATAATTTATTCATATTATGTGAAATACTCATACAATTTATTACATAAAATTAGAATTACTGGCAGATATTGTTCTTTTGATCCACATAACATTGAAATAGACCATGCCAACAAAGCAGATTATATAAATGTAAATAAATCAACTTTTATATTTTAAATTCATTCCTTTTGTTTGAATTTAGAAATACTTAAACTATACAAATTATTGGCAACAAAAGAATATACCAAAATCAGTTTTCTGTATAAAATAGTTTTCTGTATATTATTATTTTAGCTGATATTATCAATAACTTGAATTTCTAGGTATATAATCTTAAATAATAGCGATTAATTTTCTTAAAGATTAGCATTATCTGTCCAGTACATTTTTAATTTCACTTATTGTAACAAAGATGCAATTTTCCCAGCAAGATAATACTCAAACAACTACAATTAAATCTTTAGTAAATCTGCAGTGTAAGGGATGTTTTGGAGAGAGAATAGTGGGCCTCAAAACTAACTACCTCAAATGTACTTTTTTGACAAAGAAGAATAATCTTTCAAAAGTAATAATTATAAAGTACAAATGTGAATAAAATATATAGGGCCTTGAATCATCCCCACGCCAAGCAATTCTCAAACCTACCCTTCACTGCAGAATATCCGAACCTTTAAAAAAACCTACTGCCATTTAAATTTTAAGAAACAATAAAAAAAATAAAGAAAGAAATGTAATACTTTAGAAGTTGGGTCAATTAAGGAAATAAAAGCCTCACTTTTGCAATATTTTGATCCCTCCTTGGATTATTCTAAAGCTGAGTGTCTAGGCAATTACATTGTAATGTTTATTATTATAAAAGCTGGTTTGGACTTTAATAGTTTGTTTGAATCATAGAGATTCTCATCATTTACCTGAATACAGGTTCTGTTTATTGCACTATTAGTTTTAAATAAATCAATAACTGAAAGTACACCTTTCTCATATTTTTTTTTATAATTTTACCATCCACTCTTTTATAATTTCAACTTAATCACTATAAATATTGCAAAAGTGAAGCTTTTATTTCCTTAATTATTTATTTCCAACTTCTAAAGAATTGAAAACCACAAGGAACACATTCTACTAACTTATCAAAAATGAGTATGACCAGAATTTATAAGTTTTGATGGTCTAGGTAATCTTCGACTATGGTCTTAGCTTTGTAACTGTATCAGAATCATTAACTTTCTCTGTGTTGTTATCAGTTAATTAGGTAATGTTTAGGCTTGGGATACAACTTTTTTCTCAAACCCCAAAGTTTTAAATTAAAATATACTGTTAGATGTAATTTAAATATCATTCTACGTTCACAGGTAATGATAATTCAATAATTTTTAATTCCCCTCCTTGACACTTTCCTATTTTGTTTCCCACCTGACCTAACTCGAAATAAAACGAAGCACAATGACAGAAGTGTTAACAAATACTCATTTCCTCAACTTACAAATAAATCAAGATTTTTAAAAAAATCTCATCAATGTTAAACACATTGAGAAATTGAATTATGTATAGGTATATGCTTATTTATTTTAATAAGATTTAATAAAATATTATTTGTGTAGATCAAGTTGTAAAAATTAAAAGTGAGAATAAATAAACACAATAAGGTTTCATTAATAATCTTAAACAATGCAATTTTTGGACTATCACACAAAATTGGTAGACAAATTGGTTGTGCTATTCATATTACGAGGCATACTTGAAAAAATAAGCCATTTTATCAGCTATATAATCGAGTAGTGTCCCAAAATATTTGTTATTGCTAAGCTCAAAAAATGAGCTTAGCAATAACAAATGCCATTTAACGCACCAATGGCGTTATCTATAATATAATAACGCCATCTATGTGGTTTATGACAACCACATTTATTACAATATAAATTAAGGTTTGTTTTGATTTTTTTGGGGTCTTCAAATAAATAGAATTAATTATCTAAATAAATTTACTTAATTTTACTTTTTTTCTAAATATAAAATGAAGCCAGGTGCAAGTGGGCTTAACGGCTCATTTGAAATAAAAGGGTTGCTTATATTTAAATAACGGCAGGTCTGAAAAGAGTTTTATGAATGTAGCGCCATCTATTGAATGTTTATAAAGCCACTTTATTTAATGTTTTAATTCAGTAGCTGTTTGCCTGTCGATGAAGAAAGACAACATTGTCCGTAAAAATTGTTGCTTCTGCCAGTGGCAAAATGAGAGATGAGGCAAGATGAGTGTACAAGAGGATTATCAAATATTGGAGTAGTTAGTTACAGACATACAGTAGAGTGATGGAAAGTTTAGTAAAGGGTGTCAAGACTTGTCACAACTGTGCATGATGGAGAGAAACAAATTAAAGCAACCTCTACACTCAAGTCGAGCAACCTCTACCTCTACATCGGAAAATGATAGAAACTGTTATTATTATTATTATTTTCCTCTTCTTGCTCTTGAAACAGTGGCTTGGTAAAGAACGGTTTGAAGACGAGGAACTCGAGACCGCTGTTTTTAAAATATATATGTCGAGATGCTTAAAAGTGAACCGAGATTGCGCTGGAAAGTTAAGAAGGTTTTTAGGATACTCAGCTAAATATATTTTATTTTATGACCAAACAGCCCTTACTTCTCAAACATGCCTCGTAATTTTCTATGAACCTTCACCTTTTTATTTAATTAATATTTGAAACCTTTAGATGTGAAGAGGAAAATATTTATAACCGTGGAGTTTTCAAGACCCTTATCTGCTGGACCAACATTCAAATTAAAGAGAAGGATACAAAAGTTAAACAAAAATAATTTGAGTTAATATTGCATCTCAAATGGTGATAAATGGGGTTTTAACAGATCTCCCCAAAGATATTCTTAGAAATGAATAATTAATAAAAGTTACCAAATTTTTTGTAAATATTTTTTATATAATGATTTAAAATAAGCATTTGAAATGTTTCTTAATGTAATTTTAAAAAGAACAAAAGATTAATTGTAGGTTTATGATTAACATAAGTAAACTAAATCAGTAAAATGTCAAAATTAATAAAACAATAAATCAAGTATTCAGATAAACTTACAAAATATGTGTAACATTTGGACAGCATTATGAAACACCTGTTACAAGGCTTCAAATGATATTGAAATAATTAAGTCAAATCAAACAACTAAGTCAATCAGATTATTTAATTAAAAATTAAAAGCAAGCAATACAGTTTATGGAGTTAAAAAAGTTAATAAATAAATAGTTTCAACTAGCATTTTAAAAGCTGTTTTAATAACTTCACGATCAGGATATAACTGCAGATTTCAAGAGCGGTTGGTAATGATTTAATTTAAGTTGTACTACCTACAAGAGGGAGCTCCTTTCAGATAAGGATAATATACTTAAACAAATTAAAATCATTCCAAATTATTCACACAAACTGTATGTTTGTGCCATTACTTTTCATACTATTATTTCAAAACTTTCCAAATATTATAATCACATAAATTCTGTCAAATAGAATATACAAATGGAATTTCTTTAACCAATATCACCAGTTACCCTGTCAAGTTTATTTTAAACTACAGAGCATTATTAACGGACCTAAAAAGATTTTAACTGGCAACTATATAAAAATAAAAATTAAACAAATAAATACAGATTAATTACATAAATAATATCAATAAATTATAACACGTTGAAATTAAAATAAATAAATAACAATGAAATACATAATTAATAATGCTGATGACTTAAATTAATAATCATGTTCATTCCGTTAATTAAAATACGTCTTTAAAATTTAATTTAATACTGAGACCAATACACAAACTCAATGAGGAACCAGCATTTAATGTGCAATTTCTTATATATTTGATAAAATTTTAACAAGATAACCATAAAAAAAGAAACAAAACAAAAAAAAAAATCAGTCATTGTAATTATAAATTGTTTGAACATTAAAAATTATTTTCAAAACAAAGCTATTGAAGTTACTTAATAAAATATGTGGTCAATAGGACACTAAAATAGTTTATTTTAATCATCAATTGATCCACTGTTCTCACCATAAACTATGAATGTAACACAATAAAAATTGGCATAAAAAAAATTTCTATTAAAAAATTGTTAAATACTAAAAAATTCAAAACATTTATAGTATTTTTGATGTTAAGTATTTAATAAAAGTTTTCAAATTACCACTCCATCCACTCTCCTAGTGTGAAACATTAATAATTTATGATGTTTTATCAGTGCATACAAAAAGAAACTGAAACCCTTTGCATGTTCCCCATTAAAAATAAAAGTCACGGTATAATACAATTTTTGTTCAATAATTCATAGCAATATTTGTGATTTATTTGATTGAGTTTATATATATAAATTTTTTATACAAAGTTTAACAACAAAAACAAATTAGAAAAAAAGAAAAAAAAGCGTCATGAGATTAAAAACATAGATTTACATATAAATACATTCTTTTTTTAAATTTATTTTTATATTTTTTAATTAACGGTACTATTTACTAGAGGATGCTATTTGGTAAGTTACTGCCTGGCGTAAAAGAGAAGGTACGGTGTGAGTGCAGAATTTTTAGGCTGTTTTTGTGCCAGAATATCTTCAAGCTGTCGTTTGGTTATTGTTCTGACTGATTCATCATCACACTCTAGCCAAACAGATTCAGCAGGGTCATCACAACGAAGGCGAACCCCACAACAGTCTAATCCACGGCAGGTAGACGCCCTAAAATACACATTACTTTCAAAATATATCCATAATATAATTTAACTCTCATACATTTATTTTATCAACAAGAGGAGGTTTGCAATCCAAGATTCAATAGAGTTATATGGGCAAAACTTTATTTGAGTGTTTGTGGCAGGAGCAGGATGTCCGTTAATCAGTCACTAATTAATTTGTCAAGAATGTCCCCTGATAAAAAAGTCCAGTTATGCAACATGATTTAATGAGCGAATTTTATAGAAATCTGCATATTATTGGCTTATGATAATATAGAGAAATTTTGGTTTAGAATTTGGATTGGTGAAAAAAAAAAATTTGGGTACACACGGGTACGGGGTACAAAAGTCAAAATTGTATTTACCCTTCAAGATGCACATCGTTGGGATGCTCTTTAAGAGTACAGTAATTGTTGTTATGTACACTTTTATCATATTTTCATATAAAACCCCCTTTTATTAAAATATAAAAGGGGGTATTGGAGTTTATGCTATTTTTGACCCAAAATTGTCACAATTTGACCCCTAAATGAACTCTAAAAATTCTGGCCAACGAACTCATCCTTTCTTTTGATATTATTGACATTTTAAAATTTGTTTGAAATTGTTAAGTGCATCCTAAGGAGAGATATCGTCTGGAGTGACACATATATACATACATACATAAAAAAAAGTGTTAAAATTTAGGAATCGATTCAGAATGGCCTAAAATAGATTTCCATGAAAAAATGCTTTAAAAATTTGCATTACAAAAATTTTGAAGCCATTGCAATAGCTTAATTTTCTTCGAAAATTCACTAAAATATATTTTTTTTTTAATTCGATGGTAAATTGCATTAGAAATTATATAATGAAAGGAAATAGGTCAATTTTACCCCAAAATATAATTACTGTGATTTTTAAATTTTTGGTAGTTTTATTACGACGGAAAGATTAAATTTTAAATAATCCAAATTACTGTGATATTTATGGTCTTTATATTTAAGTCAAAATACAAAGGCGAGCACACACGATCAATAGTATTGTTAATAAATAAAAGTATTGTCAATACTATTGACCGTGAGCGGGGTTAGTATTGATATAAAAAAAAACAGTATTGATAAAAATTTGTTACTAAATTGACATGTTGTCAATAGTATTGTTAATACTATTATTGACAATACTATTGATCATGTGCGGTCTGCATAATGATTTCAAACAATAATAACAAGATAATAATTTTTTGTAATAAACACATAATTAATTATGTGTTTGTACACATCATATTCGCCTCCTGCTGAATCCAAACCTTAAAGTCCTAATTTGCCCAGCAATCTAAAGCAGTCAACAGTAGGCTCCAGTCCATAGGAATGCTGTGGAAGCTCATATTTTGGCCTTATCCATATTTTTGTTTCTAGAAACATAGTTTGACCTGGGATCTAAAGAAGCTTTACTTGTTGGGATTCCGACCGGATACCGGCTGAATGTTTTTATTTATGTTTTCGTATTTTTGATTTTAGCTTGTCAATGTTTAAAATATAACGCATTTGAACATAATAAATGAAGACTTGCGTTACTATTAGAATTAACTAATAGCGTATATAACATAATAGGTTATGGGTTCTACCGCGACCACGTGAATAACTCTACAAAGTAAGTCATTATTTTTTTTATATTAAAAAAAAGAGAAGAAAGAAAAAAAATGTCATCCGACAACGAAATTCAGTTTTGAAAAATTGAACAGTGACAATTATGGTCCTTGGTCATATAAAATGAAAATGTTGATTATCACTGATAAGTTAATATGACTTAAGTTGTACGATTGAATCTCCCTTTTACAATGGAAGGAGGGGGGGGGGG
>KZ651158.1:720086-737934 GCA_001010745.2 Gerris buenoi | reverse complement strand
TATAGGTCCAGAGTTGGGTGGGCATCGTCGGGCCCCTGATGAGTCGGTAGCGACGAAACGATGCAGGACATGGCGTTTTGCCGAGCCAACATCTTTGTGACGTTTGTCTGGTGTTGGAACAGTTCCTATGTGTCACGCTTGCGTGGCACATCCCTAGGTGTCTCTCAGTAACACAAATTGTAAATTAATATATCTTTATTGTTACATAATTTCGTATTTTAGTACAAGTAGGTTATATTATTATTTATGCATTTTCAATTTTCAATTTTAGGTACAATGAGTCTATGTGCCAAATTTAAGATCTTTAAATTCACTGGAAGCTAAGATAATAGTATCTGATTAAATCCCAGATGGCGGCCATCATAATATGTTGCGGTGAAACCACCAAATTTCAGATCTCTATTATGTCCCCTAGAAGCTGAGATAATAGAGTTTTATTAAATCCAAGATGGCGGTTATAATTCAATACGGTAGCCATATGTTGAAGTGAAAGTAACTAATTCAATAATGCGGCCATATCTTGAAGTGAAAGTAACTTTAACTTCCTTCTTTAGCCTCCATAAGTTTATGTACCAAATTTCAGATCTCTAGGTCCCCTAGAAGCTGAGATAATAGAGTTTTATTAAATTCAAGATGGCGGTTATAATTTAATATGGCGGCCATATGTTGAAGTAAAAGTGTCTTTAATTTTCTTCTTTCTGTAAGTCTTTGCACCAAATTTCAAATTTCTAGCTTCACTGGAAGCTGAGATAATAGAGAGTTGTTAAATCCAAGATGGCGGTTGTAATTCAATATGGCGGCCATATATCGAAATCAAAACGCCTCACATTTCTATTTATGACACACTCTATCTATGTACCAAATTTCAAATCTCTATGTCAATGGGAAGTAGGAGAATTGCTGATGAATAAATCCAAGATGGCGGCTATAATTCAATATGGCGGCCATATATCGAAATCCAAACGCCCGCACTTTTCTATTTATGGTACACTCTATCTATGTACCAAATTTCAAATCTCTATGTCAATGGGAAGTAGGAGAATTTTTGATCAGTCAGTCACTGTCACTCTTACAGTATGTATGTCGAAAGAAGCGACGCGTTGACAGCGCGGGAAAGTTGACACATTGTGGGGAGAGCCAATGAGAGCTCAAGATTTTGGCGGGCAGTAGGTTGAGCCAACTAGGTAAAAATAAAAATCTCTAGTGGAGGGGCGAGGCCTTCGGGATAACCGTTTAAAACAGACCTAGTGCCTTTATTTTTACCCTCACATAGGTTGGCCAATCTGAGTGTCATCTGATTTCCCGCGCTGTCAACGCGACGCTTCTTTCGACATACATACTGTAGTTTTTATAGATAATAATCCTTGCTTGGCCCTATCGGCACACCAGAACATTTGGTTGAAATCAGGATCAATGAGAAGAAATCCGATTCCGAAATCAGGATTCTTCGGTGAGAATCCTGATCAGATTAAATCTAGAAGCAGTAAATTATAGAGGTTAAAAGAAAATGAAGTTATACAGGTTTTAAAGAAAAGGAGTCAGAGCTGAAAAATCGTCAGGCAGAGGATCACTACCTAGGAATTAAGAAAAAGAGTAGTAGTAGTAGTAGTAGTAGTTACCTAGTACTTCCTACTAGACATACCACTTACAGTAGGACGAACCACTTGTTCGTAGGACGAACTTACCACTTACGGTATGTACCAAATTTCAGATCTCTAGGTCCCCTAGAAGCTGAGATAATAGAGTTTTATTAAATTCAAGATGGCCACCACCACTTGTTCGAACCTCGCAATCAGGCCTTACAGTAGACCCATTTTACTTGCCCCGTGGTGGAGAGTTTCAGATACTTCACACATCATACCTTTGTATGCACCGCCGAAGTATAGTGTTGTCATTAGTAAGCTATATAAGCGTGCATTAAAGTGTGGGGGAAGAAGACCCCTCAGGCAGTCCCCTCGCCCTACTCTGACCTCGAATCATAGATACAAATCACATCTCATGACACGGATCGAACCCACTAGACAGCGAGGGGGAAGAAAACCCCTCAGGGGTGTCCCTCGCCCTGCTCTGTCTGAGATTCATGGATAAAATTCAGAGTATCACGGGCCGGGATAGAACCCACGACCTCAAGTTGCCTCGACTCAGTGTTAGCTGCCCGGTGTCTTTAGCACCTCGGCCACCCTGGCTCCCTAATTAAGAAAAGAAGTAAAATAATTATGCCAACCTGGATATTTCAGTATGCATTTGTTTGCATTTGTCACAGTCCTTGCAGTCAATAGCAGCATACTTCTGCATATTACACAGCCTCTCCCTCATAGTTTGGAACTTAGTTGCTACACAATCCAACCATGGATCACTTGATTCACCAGTGTCAAGACTATTCATTTCACCAAGCCTGTGACGACTGTCTCGTACTAGTACATTCTCTAATCGGCAAATCTCCTCAGACAACCTGCACAAAAATAATAGAAATTAGTTAGTAGTTAAAAATTCGTGGTTAAAATGAATTGTTTTGAAAACAACAACTTTATTATTACATTATTAAGTAAGCTTAATCCTAAAGTCAAATTACCAGAGGGTAAAAAAAACATCAAATAAAACAATATCAATCAATTTGTAGTAAAAAAAACCCTTGTTAGCTAATATTTATTAGAGATTGGATTCACTCTTTTCATTAGTAAAATTTATTTATTTTTTTAACACTTTTATGCAGTCGGATAAACAACATTGACCATAGCCATAACAATTCAGTTTGACTAAAAATGTGAAGTTTATCAGTACTATTAAAACTATAAATATTATAATACCTATCGATAAGAAGCTCAATCTTTTGCTTATCCTTAGAATCTTGTGAGAGATCCCTACAGAATTTAACATAGAGGTATTGAATTTCAGACAGCAGACTTGTTTCCTCAGGTGGAGGTAAGCCTGTAGTTTGGTCATCACTGCTTGCATCTGTCGACTCCCTGCTTGTGATAACAGCAAGCCGAGCATCAAGAAGTGATTTATGGGCAACTATATCAGCAAGTTTAGTTAACATCTGTCTCGTCCTATCACGGTTTCTTCGTAGAATCTCGGTAGAACTTTCGTTTTCTTTTTGGGAGACTTTGCTCATTCTAGCCTGAAGTAAAAAATAAGGTAAAATAAAGCACTTAAACATCAATATTAATATTAAATTGAAAGTATTAAAAAAAACTAATGTATTCTTTAAATGTAACTATCAATATATTTGAGAGTAATTAGTTACAATAAATTCATTATTGATCCTGATGAGAGCTTCATTCATGTTAGTAGTTAGCATTTCACTTGCAGTTGATGCCCACAACTCAAGATCAGACCTGTCCTTAACTAGGCCTAAGAATCTTGATCCACTCTCATCCTCAATTGTCTGTGAACAACAATCAAACAAACAAACATTTTTCATTGAACAGATAATAAAATAAAAGTAATACAGTGAAAATTTCCAATTAACATTAATATGGATTGCTATCTTTACAAGTATAGCAGAATCTGTATTTACTGTTAAGACCATTTAATAAGCATAAATTCATTTATTTCTCCTCCAAATCCTTCTAAAATCCAAGTGGTCATTGTATAACTAATTAGCAGTGGCGTGCGGTGGGTGAAAAATGTAGTGAAGCAGAAATTTTCCGGGGGGGGGGGGTCCGGGGGCCCTCCCCCGGAAAATTTTAGAAAAATAGGGTGCAAATGGTGAATTTGAATGCTATTTGAACGCAGCTCTACTATATCTTAGTAAGCAACGATACTTAAATTATTGTTGACAAGTTAATAAAATATGCTTACTATTAAATTTATATAAAACACGAGAGCAACAAGGAGTAAAACCAACTTAGGTCTTTTATCTGCCTTTTGAATTTTTTATAGTTACAGGAAACCCGTTTATATAGATAACCTGATATCTGTGATTTTTATGCACGTTTAAATATCGTAAAATGCATTAAAAAAATATTTTAGGGATTGTGTTTGTTTTGAATTCCAAGTTTTACTGCTTGTTACAAAAGAAGTATATTTGTAGGCCTATTATTAGAGGTTTAAAAAAACTAAGATGACAATTTTTATTAACGGCTTTTTTATTTAGTATTTGTACAAATTTATTAGTTTTAGTACAAGTCTAGGTCTAATATGGGATATTAAATGAAAGATCTTCGGAATTTGAAGTCCATTGCAGTTACACTCAACGTTAATAAATAGACAGTTAATAATAGGCTAAGTTAATAAATAGACGCTAGACGCATTTAAACAAAATAAATAGAGCTGCTAGAGTGTCAATACAGTGAAACGTGGGATTGACTGGCCCTTTCGCGGAGGGAGAGTCGGGTACAAACGTATGAGTTCGAGCGCACTCGGATTAACTCGGCTATCTTCGGCATCGGCTGAAGCTAGCTTCAGTTGCCCTGCTTATTAGAAGGCAACCCTTCCCTTCCACAGTCTCCGAGTTAGAATGCGCGCGCAGCCTTTAACCCACGCTCTCACAGTTCCGCTTCACATGAATACGGATTGGGGTATTTCGAGTCACAGTTACCAATGACAGCGCGCTTTTAAATGGAACGTCTTTTAATTACATGAATCGCGTTTTACGTTTGCTATAGTTTATAATACAAATATATCTATTTATCTATATAATATCACATATTATGTGAACAAATTAATTTTACATTTTACTTCAAAATTTTACTGAAGCAGTGCTTCCTTTGCTTCCTCGCACCGCTCGCCGCTGCTAATTAGTGAAAAAAATGCATTTTTTGCCATAAGAACAGAACATGTTTCACCCTTTTTTTTACCTTCCCTCTATCAAATAATCTAGACATTTTTTTATTTATTCCTTCTTTATTTCTTTATTCACAACTACGATTCTAAAGTAGTAACTGACTGAGTACAATATTTGGGATCAATTAACAATGTAATAACAGTAATTAAATAATAATAGCAAAACCAACTGTCATAAAAATGATATTTCTAAGATAAAATAACAAAGAGAGCTTGCATCGAATTTAAGTTTATATTTGTATACCTGGTAGGTGACCCCAGTAATCTTGGAAATCCTTTAACTTCACCCAGCCCTAGCCTACCACCTCATAAACCTTACACCTTCACATTCCCACCTACCTTTTACTCTCTTAGTCTGTCAAAAACACAAGCAGTGTAAAATAATCAGCTAACTGATAATATCGCTACTTAGTTATTAATAAAGATATTATCTAAATATCACAAAATCTCCTTCAAAACTACTAATACAAATTAATACGTACAGTAGAACCCCTCATATCCGACCATGACACCCCCTGGTTAAAAAAAAATGTTTAATCAGAACTTCATCCTTATCAGAATATCGAGTATAAAACGATAAAAGCAGCCAGTTGCTTCTTTGTTATCGTACTGATCGCTACTCTTGGTTTCTTATTTTCGTGCATGTGATCTTATATTTACAATCCAGTGTTGCGCTATATTTTTAGTGATTGCAGTGGCTCAACTGAAAATAAAACGGGCTATGTGTACATTACTGTAAATGTAGAAATTAGATATTCATCAACTGCATGACAAAGGTGAGACCGTTGTAAAACTAGATACAGAGTTCGGAGTTGGTGTAACATCAATTAAAGATTGGAAAAAAGGTCTGAAAGACTTTGAAGCGTATTTACTTTGAATATTTATCTATATTATTTATTATTTACTTTGAAATATTTGCTTTTATTTATTCCTTGGATTATCCTACCTTTATGGTGTTCTGACCATGCTCCGGTCCGGTTGGTGACGGATAAGAGGGGTTCTACTGTAATTATTTAAGAAAGGTACATTTTTATTAAATTTTAAATAATGGTTATTATCACTACCTGTTGATATTGCTGGGTACAATCAGACATGACTCGAACTATCTCTTCCTGAACTAGTTCTCTATCTACAGCCTCACGGGCTAAACTCCAAACAGTCTCTTCATACTTTTTACTATCAGGAGAATCAGTTGTTCTATTACTTTCAGACAATGATTCAATAGCTAGTGCCTCTGCAAGCTCACCAACTGTCACATTCATATAGTTCACCACCTGAAAACAAAACAAAAAAAATTCATCATACTGTCATACTGATAGATAAAAATTTTAAACTTTCATGAGTAATTTAAGTTTGTAATTAATTAAAAATAAGAAAAGGACAAGTCTTTTGAAGAAGGATGAGAAGGTTAGGGGAGGGGGGGAGACTGATACAAATGCAAATAACAAAGTTCTTTTGCATAAAAGAAAACTCTAATTACTAATCAAGAAGGGAGGAAGGATTTAAGAGATAACTTCAAACAGCCAGCACCTAACTCGAGTTCACAATTTGTAACAAACCTTAGCATCAACGATGGCTTTCTTATTGACAAGGTCAGCGAGTGCTGGATCCCTCTTCCTTCTGTCCTGCTTTGTAGACTTCCTGTTTATTCTTTTAACAGACTGCTGAGATAAATGTTTAGCCAATTCTCTTACTAGGTAGTCCAGCGAAGTGTCCACGCCACTACGAGATGAACGACCACGAGAAGACAGCTTACTATCCAAACCCTTCATAACAAATTTACAGAATATTATATAAATAAATATAACATTTGTTAACATAATTAGACAGCAAAAAATGATTTTATGACTGTAAAACATATAATTAGATAGATTACAAAAATCCCAGATCATTACAGTTGCCTAACCTGTATAAGACGTTCAGCATCACTAGTATCGACATTGGAGCTACTCTCAGTAATAGCATCATGAAGTCTCCCAACAAGCACGCTCTCATATGCTAGTTTCTCAGCTAGAAGGTGAAGCCTAGCTTCCTCATTCCACTGTCCATTCTTCATTAGCGATTCTCTCTTCTTAGCCAATACAACAAGCTTAGCTCTTAGTAGATTTTCCATTTTCTTTACCTGTAAACAAAGTATAATTTATTTATTTTTTTTTATTTTTTCAGATATTCAGTCATTAATAAAAGGATTCAGCTGCCTTCTGGAAATTTCCTAGGCAACTATGCAGCTAATTTAGTACCTGGTCAATTATCTCAGATTGCCTGGAGTCTAATTCATCTCCGCTAAAAAGTTTTAATTCTGTTGGTTGTTTAGTTGGTACGTCAGCAGAACTCCCTCGACCACTGATCTTAGCTTCTAGATTATTTAGTCTCAGCAGCACCTAAAATAATACATATAAATTCAAATAGCTGATTTAAAAAGAATACCTTAAGAACAAGTGGTTTCTCAGATCAGAATTTAAGGAACTAACTCACATGATGAATACATTTTATAATACATGAATACTGATAAAATGCTATAACAAATCCTTATAAAATAAGTTTTTTCTACTAAGATTTTATGGAACTTACTTTGTTAAATAATACTCAATGAGCAAAATAAAATCACAATAACATATAAGCTATTGTGTTTTTTTTTTTGTAGTTTTTTTTTATATATAACATAATAAACTATACAAATCAATGAGTTTTGTTCAGTCCCTAATTTGCCAATTAAGATCACAGTAATATGTCAGTTGAAAATTGATTTTAAAAAAGAAGTAACACCCTCTCTTAATTTTGCTACACCTTACTAAAAACTACATTTAGAGATATTTATAGAAATTTCCTTAATTATCAAAAATGTTTATAATCTCGGTGAAATTCACCTTCATAGGTTCAGAAGCAGTAGCACTGTCTAGTGACTTTCTTCTCAGTCTAAGGGACAAACCATCACTATTCTTCTCCTCTCTACAACTACTTGAGCTTCGTGTAACACTTGGTGTGTCACTAGTTCTACCTTCCATAGAGTTAACTCTACTTTCTAATTCAGATAGTTTATCTTCAAACTCTTTGGATATGGCAAATGACTCTCTTCCTTTCAGTGATAAAGACCTCCTCTTTTCTCTTGTTTCCGTCTTAGATAATTTTTGCTTTAATGTCCTAATCTGTTTCTCCGACTGGACCTGAAGAAACAAAACCAACCGAATGTTACATTCTTTAAAAACAAGCAAAAGAAAAAAAAAATTTAAAAAAAAAAACATATTTAACTAGTTTTTAGTCACAAATAAATAAGGTTCCACTGTAGGCACTGACTATCTACAATAAGACCATACCAGAAAATATGAATCAAAGTTGTTCCTAAATAAATTGCTAACAGGATAATTTAATGATTGTTAGTTTTACCAATTTCGTAGCCAGGTCCTGAATCCTAGCAGCCATAAGATTATTGCTTGATTCAGACGAGTCTTGTCTGCTCTTCATTTCCTGCCTAGTAGACACAAGGCTGAGTTCGAGCCAATCTGCTTGAGCATGTGCTTCCCTCAATTCTCTCTTCATAGCTCGGATTTCACTAACTGCTTTCTCAAATCTAGCTCTGACATCCATATACTCTTCAATTAACCTGCTCAACAAACATATTAATATAGTTAACACTATCTGAATGTAAAAAACATCTAAGGGTATACATGAGACATGAATATTTACTCTTTACAACAGTGCATTTGGTTAAAGCTAAGAATTTGATTATTCAAACATTAAAAGGGATATTTTAAACATACCCCTTTCTTGTGATCTTTTTATTTTATAAGCATTATTAGTCGTCATCTTGGGGAAATAACTACTTAAAGGTCGTATAGTTAAATCAAGTCTAGAAGTTTCTAGACATGTAATAGTTTTAATCTAGTGTCAATAGAACTTGCAGTGAGATAACTAAATTTTTAATAATTTTATTAACACATTACCTGTCCTTATCAAGCTGATTGATATCCTCTATATCTAGATCTATGTTGGTAAGATCATATAAAGAGTCTAAAGATCTACTTCTGGCGGGTGGAACTGGACTAGATCCCTTCAAATCTAAAGCAGACAATCTAGTGTACAGAGATTCATTCTCCCTCCTAGCTGCGTCCAACCTGGAAAAAAAAAAAAAAAAAAAATCTATCATATCATTGTTTACAATTGTTTTCTAAATTCAACAGTGCATTATAATAATATTTTTATATTTATATCAAACTTATTTCCATGTTTCCCTATAAATCTGAAACATTTAAATTGTATCTGGAACCAAAAAGATTAAAAAAGCAGCTATTCCACCCCTACACACTACTTCCAGCAGTGCTTGAGGCACACTCTGCTATAATTAATAAGTTGTCTAGACATTAGGTTTTCTTTCTTAATTTTTTAATATCACTTTACTTGTTTTTTATTCCTAGATATATCTAGTAACCTTGATACAAGACCTTGATACAGGTGGAAGAGTAATAACATTTCAATATTTTGATAATAAATATAAAAACCACAACAATATTGTCTGTATTTACCTAGCTTCAAGTTCAGCAAGCCTGGAAGCAAGCGTTGAAGCAGTGTCATGAGCGGTCCCGAGTTCAGAACGCAAAGCAGCACACCTTGCTGCACTGGCTTCTAATTCCGTTTCAACAGCACGACCACTGGCTTCCCAAGCAAGTTTCTCTTCAACAAACCTCTTCTTTAAGGACTCTAGTTCTGCTGCATCTCTAGCTCTCTGCTTACCTGTCTCTTCTGCTCTTTTAGACAATTCATCCACCTTCAAATGATAGTAAAAAACACTTATTAGCATATTTAAGTCTCACTGTAATATAACAGAGACTGTGACAAATAAAACAAATAACACACCAGTTTTTGCAGGTGGTTGATATCAGTCTGTCGCTGCCTCTGTCTTGTTAGCTCTTCTTGGGCACTGTTCAGTTCTCTAAGCCTTAAATTCAGCTCATGTTTCACTTCTTCCATCTCTGTAGCCACCTGATAAAATTTTTAAAATAATTATATAGAACATGATTGAGAATAAGATTAGAGTAATTTAACAAACTGCACTATATTGTGTCTATTAAATCCCACATATTTTAATTATTAATTCATTAGTTAATCAACATGAGTTAATTATTGGAATAAAATACGGTCTCTAAATAAATTGTTCATTAGAGGACAGTACAAGCAACTGTTATGAAATGAACTTTAAATCCTAATTTGTTAATACAGAAGAGAATAAAATAATAGCTGCAAAAATATGTTAAGACCTTGAGTCAACACGTGCTGTGAATTTACATTACTTCACTAATTAACTCTAATCTCTTTTCAGAATAGATATTAGCAGTAGCACAATTCTCATTACACTTTATAAATCTATAATAATTGCCACTCAATAACACTAATACAAGATATATAGTAGAAAAAAAATTAAAAGAAGATTATAAAATTAATCTGGTTCATTGTACATAAGAAAATTGGAACTTTCAAATGTTATATTTCAGCAATTAATTATGAAATGTAACAAAGGGTTAACATTTGCTGTTTTGAGGGGACAGGGCCCATAACTTGCATTAAAGGGCGATTAGACAACCCTTTCCCTGCTGTCTAGTCCTGGTCCCATTCTGAGTTTCATTTTCATTCGCGTTGCATTTACACTACCCTACCCAGTTCAATCTAGTACCCTTTGCCTTAAGGAGATATGGAAATCGGGTCTGATGAAGAGGATAACACTGTCGGTTCACTGAGTAAAGCACCACTTTTCTACCCTACCATCAAATGGAATCTCTATCTGATCGCCCTATCTGGTTTCACCCTGACTGGGAACGCAAGTTACACTACTGGAATTCGGGCCAACAGGGTGTGGCCCTAATTTAGCAAGACCAGATCAGCTCGTCCAATCGCCCCTTTAATCATATCATCTTATAGTTTCAGCCATTTAGGGTTCTTATTTTTTCCCCTCCCAAAAATAATTAAACAAGTTTAAATATTTTTGTTTTCTTCTTTAAGGCAATTTAAACATACCTTGTTATCTGTGGGAGGTGATTGAACTGCTCCATTGCTATGGTGCACATTATTCAAAGAGGTGGGTATGAGGTCAGTTGAAGAAATTGAATCCAAAGTAGAGCGTCTTGATGAAGGAGGTGAACTTCTAGATCTCTTAGAGTTATTCCCATACACTCTAAGCTTTGAAACACCCCTAAAAATAATTCAAACATTGGAATAGACTCTAAATATTAATATTCGCAAATCTTCTGCACATCTAAAGTAACATAAGGCGTCTTTCTCTTTTTTAGGAGAATGAACGTTTTCCTCAGTTAAAAAATAGTGATAATATTTTCAGTATTTGATCAATACAAATTTAAATTAATAGCAGTATGATATACACATTCTTTATACCAAAGAGTATGTCAAGTACCACATAAATGATAAATAAATATTAGAAGCTGAAATTTAAACCTAAAAAAAAAACGGTGGCAACTAGAGGAAACAAATAACTTTTGTAAATAGTATATTTAACAAAAATCATTTTTTTTACAAATTTATATTTATTTCATTGAAAAAAAGAAGAACTGTATTTGAAATTAAAAAGATTATTATTGACCCAGTAACCTACTTCAAAGAACAAACATCTTTGTTCTTTCAACTGTCTTTTATATACTTTGAATTATTATTTATATCAACTTGATATGTTCAAGAATTCTGCATGTCCAGCATAATATAAGCCTCTTTGCATATAAAATATGCTCTCTCTTATGCATTTAAAATATCTTGTATGTAACTTAAGAAATTGACGAAAATATTGACAGTGATTTACCTCGCTCTTTCCTTTACTCTAGACATCGGAGTTCTATTTAAAGGTGGTGATGGGGGTAACGCTTCACCCCATTCTCCACTCTCCCTTCTCCCTCCTATAGCACCACCATTCTCTGATGCAGTACGATATTCATCATCAGATGACAAAAGTAGAAGTCGGGGCATCACTGAAGTATGGATCACCACACCATCACTGCTTTCTCTGAAGAATTATAAAAATAATAAAATGTTTAAAAAATAATGTTAAATTGTCTTTAAAAATATTTTTCTTTTTACAATTATTATGTAATGAGATCTTTATTTAGAGACTTAGTGACATCAAACCATATCATGTATCATGTTGCATCTTGTGTTTCACTGTGTCATGAGTAGTGAACTGTAAGAGAAATAAAGAAAAAAGGCCATTACATAGAACAGCTGGAATTTAATGTAATCTATAACAAAAAGTCACTTGTATTCACCATAGTATTAACATTGTAATGATCATTGAGCTAACAAAGAGAGCCTGTTATTTTTAAACTAATAGAAAATAGTTTTAAACATCAGGATAAACATTTTAGCACTGTTCATAAAATTTGTAGTGTGAGTAATTAACACCAGGTTGCCAAAACAAAAAAGAAAAGAGTTAAATCTGTCTAAAACACTAATCAAGACAATATTTTTATAGCTACAAAGTTATATCAATGAAATATTCTTGTGAATTCTAGAGAGACTTAACTTAGATATTTCAGTAAGGAATCTTTTACTGAATAAGCTAAAAGAGTAGTAACAATTATGTTACTGCCAAATTATTATTTATTTTTTTATTTAAGTGACCGAAGCAAGTCCTTATAACACAATTGCAGTTGAAGATTGACAATATTTCAATCATTTTTGATCTTATGATTTTATTTATAACTAGCTGGATACCCGTGCTTCGCTACGGAGTGTTTTTATATTTGATAAGTTTTTAAACTACCAGGAAATCATACAAATTTTTTTACTATTGGAGAATATCTAGATTCTATCCCTCCTACTTATACCCCGACCTCTTTGATAATTTAATTTGCAAATATCCTAAATTTATCCCCCTCCTAAATGAAAATATGACAAAACTGTATGTACATAACAACAATTACTGTACTCTCAAAGAGCATTTCAACGATATGCATCATGAAGATGAAGGGTATTCATTACTTGTACCCCGTACCCCGGTGTACCAAAATCTTTATTTCGTAATCTCATGTAGGCAGTGACCTTTAACTTGTTTTGAAGAAAAAGTGTGTAAATATTCATCAAATTAGGATAAAAAGACATACCCTCATACGGATATACTTCTTTTTATATTTTCTTTTATTATTCTTTTCTATATTTTTCTATTTTACCCCCCTCCTAAGTGAAAATATGATAAAACTGTACATAACAACAATTACTGTACTCTAAAAGAGCTTTTCAACGATATGCATCATGAAGGGTATTCATTACTTTGACATTTGTACCCCGTACCCCTGTGTACAAAAATTAAATTTCGAAAATTCATGTTGATAGTTTTTTTCCCCTTGCTTTGTAGGCCAATTGTGCAAATTTTCGTCAAGATCTGACTACAACTGTAGATTTTTATAAAGAACATACATTCGTTAACTTTTATATATATATGGCCGCCATCTTGAATCAAAATGCCCGCTTGGTACACCATTTATCTAAAGTTACTAACTTCATAAAAAGGAGCTAACTTCTAAATTTTAAGGTTCTAGTGCAAATAGTTCCGGAGATATTGTCTTGTAGAATTTTGTGTATAAATGGCCGCCATTTTGAATCAAGATGTCAGATTTTAAAAATATTTCTTAGCGAGCACCTAAGAGGTTAGAGGAACGCACCTACAAAATTTTATGGTCGTAGGTCCAGTGGTTTCAGAGATATCGTGATGTGTCAGTGAGTCAGTGAGTGGTATTTGGATTTTATATATATAGATTAAGTTCCTACATAATCTTTTGAACTTAACATTTATAGGAAGAAACATAACTATGACTAAATATTTTGAAAGAATTATAATTAATGTTAATAATTCAAAATATGAAATAAATATTATACTAACTGTATAGGAGATGAGAGCTGAGATGGTGAAGTGTCTTGAGGTAGACCAGCTGCTTTCCTGACCGCTGACATCCAGTTAGTCCTTATACCTGATGTTACAGCTGAGAGAACATAGCGCCTCTCATCCCATGTCTGCAAAAAGAACAATATTATCACTATTAAGCTAAGTGGGAGGAACCAGTCAATCAAAGCATTCATACTGTTATCAAAGCAGATATATTTAATTAAAGATAAATAACTCCAGTGTTCAATATGTGCCTCATGAATGGCTTGGTTGATAAAAATAGTAGCTAGCTATGACACAACTCATTTATTCCACAAAGACAACATGTTATATTATTAGTTATTTACCTTGAATAAACATACATTTTGAAAGTAAAGTTAAAATTGTTTGATAATTTTTTTAAAATGTGCAACATTTTAGTAATAAAATGTTACACATTTATTACTACCCCCCCCCCTCCCCTTGAATTTTAAAATTTAAACCAGACTTCAAAATAGTATTTAAAGGGATTCCAATTCAAATGGCTATAATGATTGCTAAAAGCTTCTATGCTAGTAGTTCTGTGAACAGTAGACCTCGCGACATCAAAAAATGAAAAATCCTTTATATACGTCGCTTGTAATAACTTCACTTTTCTAAAGTTTGAATTTTTTTTTTTTATAAACTACCGGAAATATTATTGGACCACAGATTAGTATATTTGTGTATTTTTTTTCCTTATTTATAGGACCTGTCCTAATGGGGTAGGAGGGGAGCATTTTTTTGTGTTTGTTTTTAATTGTTTTAAGGGTTAAAAGGCCAACATTTTGGAAAGGCGATGTATTTGTGAACAAAATTTCAATACCTTTAAAATGATACCCCACTTCAAATTTTGAAAAAATAAAAATGTTGGGTCTCCATAGTTAGGGCCGCCTTAAATTTCTAAAATTTGACTCTTTTATATCAACTCTCGGAAATATTGGACAGAAGTGATGTATATTTTTGCCTTATTTTTAGGATGAGTGGGGAATTTTTTTTCCGTTTTGTTTTAATTTTTTCAGGAGTAAAATGGCCACCATTTTGCAAACACAATATACCTATATTTGTAATCTAAATTTTAGTACCTTTAAAATTATAACTACTTTAAAAATTACAAAAAAATTTAAATTATGCGATCAATTCGCAATTGATTGCTGATCGCAGAAATTTCAAGTGTTTAAGTTCGCACTATTGTTTTCTGTTTTTGGACAAAAAAGTTAACTTTCAAATCTGTAGCTTAAGTATGTGGGGAGATATACTTCAAAATGCGATGGACGGACTGACAGACGAACTCCCAAAAGCATAAGGGTTTCTAGGATAACCTTAAAAATGAGACGCTCAGGCTAGAGCCCATTAATAATAATAATAATAATAATAATTCTCCCACTGTTACAATGGTTTAACATTGTCTAGTTTAGTCAAACTTAGAACTAAAAAACATGATGAAACTTAACAACTAACAAATGATAACAATTAAAGTTAAAATATAACATTGGTAAATAAGATTAAAACAACAATTTAGATTGATGAGTAATTAAAATTAAAATTTAAAATTTATCCTTTGGTAAATAAGATATAAACATAACAATTTAGATGAGTAAAATTAAAATTTAAAATTTATCATTAAGAAATTCCTCTATTGAATAGAATGCTTTTTCATTAAATATTTTCTTAATAGTTTTGCTGAAGCATGGTTCGGTAAGAGTAGATATGTTGTGCGGAAGTTTGTTAAAGCATTTTCTTGACATGTAGAGTGGTGAGTTGTTGGTGAGGGTCAGTCTATGGGCAGGATAATCAAGTCTATTGCGATGTCTGGTGTTGTAGTTGTGCTGTTTGTGTTGGAGGCTATTGAGGTTATGTTTTGCGTAAATAAGTAGGTTGTAGATGTAGAGTGAAGGAAGAGTAAGTATTCCCAGCTCAGTGAAACTTTCTTTGCAGGAACTTTTGTAACTAAGACCTTTTATAAGCCTTATTAATTTTTTTTGGAGGATGAATACGTCATTGGCTTTAGATGCACCTCCCCACAGTCGAATGCAATAGGCCATTCTCGAATGGAAATAAGCGTAGTACATCATTTTTAGAATGTCTTTGTTTACTTTATCTTTAAGACTTCTTATCATGTATATAGCTGAGGATAAAGAAGTTAGTAAATATTTTATGTGTTTATCCCATCTTAATTGTGAGTCCCATGTCACGCCAAGTACTTTTATGCCTTCTGCATTTTGTTTTTTCCTAAGAGAAAAGGTTAGGTTTTGTGTCTTGTCCTCGTTTATAGTTAAGCGATTAGCTAAGAACCATTCTTTAGCTGATGTGATCAGTGACTGCATGTTTTCTTCCAGAACTTCGCTACTTATAGCTTTTAATAAAAATGTAGATTAAAATAATGTAGATAAATTATGTTGGCTTTGAAATTAGGGTGAGAAGGCAGAGAGAGTGAGACGAGACGGTAATGTTTATCTAAACAACCACTTTCTTGTGACACCGGTTTCTGTTTAACTATGTGAATTACACTTACTTCCTAGAAACCGACTATTTTATCATACTTAGAATTATCTCATTTTATCTCGCATATTTTAAAGATTGTAAATTATATTAGTTCTATCGTTATCATCAAAAACTTTCGAAAGGTATAATACGAGAGTTACTGCAAACTAGTAAACATTTTATAACTGTGATTTCTAGATTTTTATATATAATAAATGTGATTTCTAGATTTTTATATATAATAAATTTTTTTTTTTTTTATATAATTGCAATGTGGATTTACATAAAAATTAATTCAGGAATATATTAGTTATTTTTAATAAGTTATAAAGAGAGTTCTCAATCATACAATAATACTTTTGGATAAGATTTAAAAAAAAATAAAGACTTAATTAATCAGGTAATACAATGTGAATAAGAGTACTAACTGTTATCTGGAATCCATAATTCCTCTGCACTTGTATTTCAGATACGGCTGTCACACCAGAGAGGTCTATAACTCCATCTAATATTCCCTGGTCTTCAGTTGTTGGATCCCTGTAGTAAAGCAGAGCAGAACCTCTCAATACAAACCAATGCTTCGTCCACTCCTGAAACACAATGTCACATGCATATTTAATTTGCCAATGCAACAATTGATTATTTAAAAAAACAAAGAAGTGAAGAAACTCTACATAAGTTCTTCTTATTAAAAATATGCACATGGCTATCGCAGTTAAGTTAAGTTGAAAGAATAGACTCCAATCATTAATACTAGGTATAGGGGTTCCATGGTCCAATGAATCAATGGGAAAGACAGAGGTTCAATCTCGTGCCTAGGCACTTAGATTTACATGGATCATTAAGGCGGAAATACACATGCTAGTAAAAAAGCATGCCAGTGGCGAGTTACTAGCACGTCAGTAGCTGGCATGCCGCAGACGCTGTGTACATTTGCCAGTGAAACAGCATGCTAGTATCATCCGGATTATTGGTCTTGTGCGAGCTACTAGCACATAACAATACACATTTTAGTCACAGTTCTAGTTTTGATACAGCACACGTTTCTTGCCTTCTCTTAGCCGGAATAAATTATGAAATAATTGTATCTAATTTAATTAATTTTGATAGTTTTATTATTTGTGTTTCAATGTACATTATAAATGTATTAATTAACTAGATTGTTCTGTTACTTGCAAAGAACTGTGTTTTTAAACATTTGAAAAATAATAAAAAGACACAAAGAGTAAAAGTTTGGATAGCTAGAAGGGAATTAGGTACATGGAGCGAGTCAGTGCTTATTAAATGAAAAGAGACGTCAATAATTTTATGAATCAATTGCGAATGATTCCGTAGAAAGAAGATGAGTTGTTGTCAGATATCCACGAAAGGAAGGAACGCAACTGAAGACTGAAGGGCTGAGGGAGACTCGTGCTAGCTAGCTACTAGCAAACTTGCGCTGGCAGGCCTGTTTACACGTGCCTTTTCAGTTCCCCCCACCCTTTGACTTGTGCCACTGGCAAGACCAAAATCAAACCTCGTGCGATTTACTCGCATGCTTAGGGGGGGGGGGACACGAAAAATTTCGATGTTTTTTAACAAAATGGCGCCGAAAATGAAACACTAACCCTAAGTGGTATATATATTTATAATCTACTCTTCAATACCTTTCATTTGATACCCCACTTCAAAATTAGTAAGGGG
>KZ651158.1:674808-685306 GCA_001010745.2 Gerris buenoi | reverse complement strand
ATCCCCTCCCCCAATAATTAACTGCAGACGACGCCCATGACTTACAGTAAGATATTGTACTGCAGTAAACATCAGCATAACATTCCTTAACAAGTACATTCCAAACACAATTGTTGATAGTTGTGCGCGGAAATTTTTTTTTTGTTTATTAGTTGTACATTTCTTTTTTTGCGGGTGGGGGGGGGGATTGCGCCATAGGCCCTGGGGGGGATGGGCACCCCTGAATAAACGACTCTGAAACAAGCTTAAAGATTCGTCAACAATTTAGCTAATCATCTGTAAAGTTTAGGTAAAAAGGATTTTAAGTAAATAACTCTGCAATTTTATCATGATTAATATGATAAAGCACACAAATATATAATATGAAGTACACCCGACAATCGGCAAAAGTATATAACGCTACATCCCTTAAGTATAGATTTAAAGCCTGCAACTTACAATACACTGGTAATAACAAAATAACAAAAGCAAGCAAGGGTTGAGACTAATGACTATTGGTATTACAATATAAAAAAATCCATCAAAAGAACAAGACAATTTAACATTTCTCCATTCATATTACCTGTTATATTAACTTTTACAGTTACAGTACAAAAGGATGGATCAATTACAAAAGAAAATATTTACGGCTTCCTGCCATTTAAGTTGAGAGAGTCGGAGGAATGTTATAGTAAAGTAATGGTGTAATTCTTTATTCCTGCTTTTACATACTTTTACTGAAGAGTAAATAAATCAATAAACTAAGTACTTTATTTGGAATCCTTTTCCTTTTTAATTGCTTCTATGATTGTAGTTTTCTTTTCAATTCAACAAAAGTTTAGTTATTTAAGTGACATAATATTATGGAGAAAGGTTTATCGCATTTGTTGCTGTAAGTAATATAACAACATATATATAGAGTTTTTAACGTTAAAGCAAGTGCAATGATCACACAATCACCTAATGGTGCTAATTAAGGAAAAATCAAAAAAAGGCGTCAACCACTTCTCAAATTTCCAAGGTGCCAACCACTTCGCACACTTCAATTTATTGATTCCGAACTTACCGAACTACCATAACTTAAACTTATATTATAAGTTACATGTCCTACTTTAATGTACTATATTAATTTCGCAATTTTCTGCGCCCGTTCCATTCTCTTTCACATGCGAATAAACATTTTGCTTCCGAGATTACCGAAGATAACGGGAGCTTTGTGTAAGAACCTAAGTCCATCGTTCAATTTTTGCGAACCAACATATCATAAAATCTATCAGGCTGTTGGTATTAATCAGAGGCTATCGGCGGACTTCTTTTGACAAACCATCCATATTTCATTTTACACATTTTGAAGATATGTAGGTAAAAATAAACGTATATTTGTGCGCATGAGGAAGAGAAACCAATGAGCGCAGAAACTTATATCGGACGAACAATGGGAAATTATGATTTACTATCCAAATTTAATTAAAATTGGATGAGTTATTTTTAAGATATCAGGCAGGGAACCAAAAATATTTCAAGATGACTGAAACAGATTTCTACCTTGAAATATTTGAAATCTGAGACAAACAAATCACTTAGCTTCCGTTATCTAGGAAGCAAAAAGAAATTAAATAAATAATTAGGTAAAAGAAAAAAAAAAAACAATAAATTTAAAAATAAAACTGACAAAGACGCAAACAAACTGTTACATGAGCTGGACGCGAAAGAACCTGCCCATTTTAGGATAAACAGACTCTACTAATCAGAACCTGAGTCTTGGATCAAAAACAGATAAGCCAGAGAACAAAAAGAAAAAATAAACAACCAATTGAATATCTATTGCGCGCACTTCAAGAGTAAATGTTCTGTTAATAAGAACATGCCCTCTCAGTTTGTAAATCATTTACATTTCATTTTAAAAAATAAATGATCATTCTTGGTAGAATCACGTTACCGTCCAAAACAATTAAAGGCTGGGAACCCTGCGTAATCAGTAAAAGTACATAGCTGTAATCGCGTTTGTAAAACTAAAACCCAAAGGAAATGCGTTTAGCATTGTTGAGGTTTTACCAATAAAAAAGAAACCGGAAACGAATTAAGAAATTTATCCTACTTCCTTTCTTTTTCATAAAGATTACCAATCCATAAACCAAGGAGAGAAGGGAAGTTTGATGGCCCATAACATAAGAATTCTGTGAATTATAGCGAGATTATAATAAAAAGTAGATTGAAATGAAAGTTGTGAGGTCACACTGGTTGTCCGCGCTTCTATTTTCTTTTAATCTGTAATGATCTATTAAAAAAATTCTATTCTCATTGAAAAAGGGAAGAAAATATTTAATAATATAGAAGTTTCACTTTTTCTTTTATTAGATTCTCTCTCTGAAGGTATTTTAAAGTAATCATATGATGTGACAAGTGACATTTAATATAAAGTAAATAAACATCTAAATTATTAAGGTTACAAGTATATTAAACATATTTATTTGTCATACTTACATGTTCATCAAGTGCATAACTAAGCTCTCCGTCATCATGCAACATAAACCAACGCCTCTGCCATCTCTGAAAAACAAAAATTTAAAAAAATGTTAGTATAATTACAGTCTATAAGATTAGAGTTGGCACAATCGAAGGCGGGAAACAAAAAACGTGGAGGTAGTTTTAGGGTTATAAAAAGGGAAAATCGGTGTTGCCATGTTATATTTTTTAGTGAAGAAAATAGTGAGAAGAGAGCAGTACTTTACCAATTTTTGAGTTCTGCAAAAACACTAAAAACGTTACACCAACGTTACACTAAACGTTACACCTCGCAAAAGAAAATCTTTAGCTAGAATTCAGTATTAAATATGAATATATTTACAGATATATATTTCTAAAGAGTTTCATTAAAGTGAACGTGTTGTAATTCATGTTAAAAAATCAGAACTATGATGACCGATGTAAAAAAACGGGGGAAAATTAAATAATTTTACAACCATACGAAATAGGACGAGTGGAAGCTATGTGCCACACAAAACACAAATTGGCAGTCTATTTCTCCTTAATTTTATTATTTAATAAAAATAAAGGGAATAATTAAGCTTTCATGAAATTTAGGTGAGCTGTTTTGATTTCAAAGATTAATGTGATTGTGATTATACATACAGACTGTATACTCCGGGGTATAATGAGTAGTGTATTTAAAAGTAATGACTAGGATTTATTATAAAGAAATGATAAATTGTTAGTCTTATTGAATATTATTGAGCGAAATAAAACTATCAAAATACTTCTTTTGTTCAAACAAAGAACAGTCTCATTAGTATTCTTTATTATAAATCTTAGCCTTGTAAAGTTCAAAATAGTTTTAAGAAAAATTTATTCCGAAAGATTTCTGTTTCGCATTTTTTTGGCTGTACAAATTAAAGGAATTGAAAAAATTACTATTATAATTTAATCATTAATTATAAAGAATTTATCATAAAGAAAAAATACTAAATAGTACGTATTACATAAAATATAACATGTTAAAGAGTGAGACAGTTTACAGAGTACAGTTACGCAAATCTTTCAAGTTATAATCTTCTTTTGTTTACGAGGTTCAATTGTAACCACAGAGAATAGATTGTAACCTTCCGGTACAAAAAGTCTTCGTTGTATTTAGCTTCTAGTTTATTTTTAGCATATTTCAAACTAAAATAAGATAAAACACAAAAAAATATTACAATAAACTAAACTGACTATCAATAATTATAATTAAATAAAAAATTAAATTATAAAACCGAAGGCAAATAATTTTAGAGTTATGACGTCACAAATTACAAAATGAATTTTTAGAACGCGGATAAGGATCACAACCAAAGTTGGTTTCAATGTTATCAGTGACACTCCTTCTATATTTAGTATTATTCTAAGGGTAGAGTAGAGCATTTTTTTCTGAAGTTGCATTCAACATGGGGGACCAATAAAATCGTTTCCCTCAAAATTTTTTCCGCCTTTTGATTGTGCCAACTCTAATCTTATAGACTGTAGTGAATTAAGTAGAGACTTAATAAAAAGCAAACATAGCGCGAAAAAGGAAAGTGGAAAAATATATCACATACTGGAACTGAACAAAAAAACTATTTCAAAGGAAAGTACTTAAAGCGAGGGAGTAAGAGGGAAGAAAGTTCTCCACTCACTAAGTCACTTAAGTTTCTGAAAAGATAAAAGGAGGAAGGAGGTATGTAGAGGTAGGTTTACATACTGATCAATGAATGTATTAACAAAATATAACTTTACCCTTACATGTGTATATAAATTTAATACATGTAATTGAATTTAAAACTTTACCTTTATTCAGCCCAACTAATAAAACGTACATAAGAAAAGTAAAATAGTAAATTGGTGTGGCACATAGCTTCCTAGCGTTCTTATAACGTACTCAAATAATGATATGCTTATATTTTACACACGAATAAAAGTATTAATTTAGCAAAATATATAGAGCGCGAATATATAAGTTGAAACTTATATGGAACCAACAATAGGCTAATTGTGACCTACAACCCAAATTTCATTAAAATAGAACGTGTATTTTTTAAGATATGTTGGTTCAAAAAAATTGAGAGACAGACAGACAAACAGACACGGAACCAAAAGTGATCCCTGATGTCTGAAACAGATTTCTGTCTTGAAATTTTTGAAATCTGAGACATAAATAATGTTTGTTCTTCAGAACTATCTCATACAGCTTTCGTTACCTTCGGTAAGCTTGGAAGCCGAAATATTCTTAACTTTAATTGAGTAAATGAAGTCCAAATATTCACACCAATTTTTAAAAAGCCCCACAATTATTTTAATCTTGAGGCAGGGTTTATTATTATGTATATGTTTCATGTGATCTCCAATAAAATTATTGATTATAGCATAGTATATACAGCATACAGCCAAGCTTATTAATGTTTTACTATGGTAAAGTATTGTAACTCTACCTAAAAAAAGTACCTAAACAAACTAATACACTATAATATTACATATTTATATCAATGAGAACTCAAAATAAATCCTTAAGCAACAAACAAAAGAGTAAATAGAGATCATGTAGAATTTGTTGACGCATTAAAATGTATTTAGATATTTATATAATTAATTTTAATCAACAATGCGGTCTCTACAATTGAATTTGGCCTGAGTCCAAAATGGTTCTCTAATTATTTACTAAAGTAAAACAATTAAGCTGTTTTTTTTGTTTTTTTTTTTATAATTTTTAAATACATGATTAATTTTATTTGTTATGTTAAAATATTACTTGGCAGATATTCTTAGATTATATGCCTCATACAATAAATACTCTTTTTCTGGGACCTTCTGAAAATAGTGTCATATGACTCAATACACAACATAGAGAAATAAATATTCTGAAGTCCCAACAAACAAATTAATTTGTAAAATTCCTAAAGTTCCTTTGGGTCTTGATCTTGATAAAATTATAACAAGGGAAACGAATTGAAAAATAATATGTAGTTGGGAAATTGAACTACGTACAATGAATTTAAATAAAATAATCTAGGTTATAAACAATCAACTGTTTTTACCGGTTTATTAAAACTTAAGAAAAAGAACAGATGAACATTGAGACGCAGGTCAGGGCAGCACAGTTTAGTTCAACCGCAAACATAAACGAGTCCAATCGAGTTCCACTATGTACGTACACTAACTTGCATAAAAGTTCAATATAGCGGCCGTAGCGCATCTTCGATTTTAGGGAATTTTGGTATATTCAACAGAAAGCTGAACACGACATCTCCACCTAGAATCTTGCTTGTACTAATTTTTTCGAGGTAAAGGTAAAAACCTACCTATTTTTATAGCACTATACTAAAAATATAAAAAAATAGCCAATCAAAACTAAGTAATATAGTTAAAATAACAATGCTAAAAAAAAGATATATAATAAATGAGAATATAAACGTAGTCAAAACCAATTAGACAGGGAAGTCATTAAACAATCATCAACCAATGGTGCATTAATTTAATAACCAGTCTCTTCTCTCAATATGGTTGTTGCACCAAATATTAAAGAGAGTTATTAAATATTTAATAACTCTAGTTCGAGGACAAATTAATAAATACTCGATTTAAAGAGCATTAATGCGCGGTTTATCCACCCCTATTTAAGGTAGAACCGATTCAAAATTCATTGGAAAAAAGTTGTAGATCTTTTAAAATCAGTTGCCGCTGGTGCTATCTGCTTTTCGATAAAACTTACCGTCTATCCGCATTAAGCCTCAAAAAAAAAAAAAAAAATTAAGTTGCGTCAAAGGCATTTATAATTATTTAAGGGGGGTTTTCCAGTCTGTTTGGACCAATTTCCGACTAGAAATACCTACACATTTTGATGAGCGAGTCAGTGGGTTTTGTCACTTAATATTTACTACGTTTCCACGATATTTAAATACTTGAATTAAATACGGGGTGAATACAGTTTTTGACTCCATAGTGTCCATGGAAACCTATATTCAAATCACTAAATTAGATTCACTAAAGTCTGGGATCGTATCTGGATCGAGTTGCAATGTAAACACCTAACTTGATCCTGAGATGCGCAGAGGGTGGGTGTGAGCGAACCTAGCGTATTTCTGTAGAAACTGTAGTCAAATCTGTCAAAATACGTAATAAAAAGTATGGTTATAAAAGGTGAAGGTTAAAAAAGTTATTTATAACCTTTAGCAAAAGTAACCAAGAATAAGGTTTTTTTATTTATTTCGTATTGAATACGCATTCAATACTATTTATGGAAACACCTAACTTGTTAAATCCCAAAGTAGAATTCAATCCGTATTTAAACATCGTGGAAACGTAGTAAATATATACTAAGCCAACCTATTTGTTTTAGGTTATATATATATATATATATATATATATATATATATATATATATATATTGTAACTTACTTTCATTAAAGAATCNNNTCAAGTAAAAGGTAGCTAAAACAGGAAGTTATTTGTTTGAACTTTGAAGAATTGATCTTATTAATACATCAAAGCAATAACATTCATACTTTGCGATCTTTATAAATAATAAGATAACTTATTTAAGTGATATAATTATAAAATATATGTTAATTAAAACGATGTTACACGGTTCATTTAAATAATATAAATCGTGAAGAGTTAAAGCGAGATTAATCTGCTACGCGCGGGTTACGAAAGGGAAAAGACATGACGATACGTGTAAAGTCGTACAGTGAGGCGCACAGGAGCACACACTTGGCCTACGTTCACGGACTAATTAGAGCGGAAAGAAAGACACTCGTAATTAGACACACTGACAAATATATCGTGATTATAATCATTATGATTTCTAAGGGCATTAATAGCTTATTTCTAGATGTACGTAGAGGGGCTCATTATACATAGTTCTTATTAGGCTAAACATAAACTAAATGCATGATAAATATGGAAATAATATACAAGGTATTCTCTAAGAATATACATGTATATAAATATATAAATGTTTTTTTTGTTTTTTAAAAAAACTTTGTAAAACACGAACTAAAAAAAGGAAACTTTTTTTTTTCATCTATGTAGAACTACGAGCAATTACAGAAATATATGCGTATGTAACTATAGAAAAAATTTTGGAGCGCTATTATCAGTATTTTTTATTTGTTTGAACTTTGAATTCGAACTATCACATTAACGTTATATAAAAGTAAGCCAAAGGATTGATAAAAAGAAGTAGACTTAATGCAACTTACACTGGTGATCATTCATAGTAAAGTGGCTGATGCTTTTCTCCTTTTACTTTCTCATATAAATATAGTCTAAGATCCGGTATAAGGAATATATACCCTCATCTGTTATTTAATTGGAATAAAGCATATATGGTAGAGAATGTGTAGAATAATACATCGAAAATAGGTTCCCTATCGAAATCGCGTACCGATGATGTTAAATAATAAACTGTTTATAACCTTCCCCTTACTTCAACTTCCCCGATGTTTTATTTATGAAAATCTAACATTAACTGAGAGAATCGACCCCAAGGAATTTAAAAAATAAGGGTTGCCTACTTTCCTCTCTGGGCAACTATGGAGTTGCCAGGTATAAACAGGTGAGTAACGTAATTAATATACCCTCATCAGTTATTATATCGAGTTATATATAAAATGAAAGATAATTTTATTCCAAATCCAACCGTATTAGGTTGCCTTATCAAAAAGTTGGATGAATCCATGGTTGCCTAGATTTTAGATCTAAAATTTAGAATAATATATATTCCTTATACCGGATCTTGGAAGAAAGTATTGTAATGGCGCGAAAATTCGATTTTGACGGATTTACACGTTTTGAGGTCCCTGAGTCCAAAACATCTTTTTAAAAAAAGTCCGTCAATCGTCTGTGCAAGCACCTGGAGCCTAATCTACTGGATCAATTTCGACGAAATTTGGCAGAAAAATTATACCCCGAGGAGGAACCGAGAAATTAATTTTTTCCAATTTGTGGGCACTCCCCCCCCCCCCCATAAACTCTGAAAAAAATTATTCCTACCTCATATATATGTATATAAAATAAAATAATAGTTGTTAGATTAGAGTATCGTAGATACGAAGGCACACAGGCCGCAGTCGGCGACTTAAGCGGGCTCTACAAATTAAATTAAATTATACAAACGGAAATAACCTCACTTGTCTGTCACTGGTCGTCGTTGTTTACAATGTTTTTCTAACTTTATAGGTTTATTATAGTTTATAATCAACTAATTATGGTTTATTAGGTTTATTATTATTATAGGTTAAATTTATTGATTTATCAGTGAATATAAACGATTTGTAAAACTAATGACAGATTATTGTGTTATCAAGGTAGTTTGTAAGTGGGTCAAATTTAAGGTACAAAATTTGTCCCGCACAAATTTTTGTAACGCTAATTAATTGTAAGCGTGTAAAAAACAAGAAAGAGGGTCGTAAGTAATTACAGAAAAATCGGTCCTATAAAATTAAGCCAAACATGTATATACATATTCTCATTTTCTGCCCTTGCTCCTGTAACGAAGTTGTTATGGACGCTATTACCTCTAGGACTGCAAAAATGTTAAACGTTTTTGAACTCAAAGGACCTTGAGTCCCCTGGTGACCTCTATTAAAAAAAGACAAGCCTTAAAACCGAAATGTTTCGCCATCCCCTTACTTTCTCTACATTAAAAAAAAGTACTTTAACTTATTTAAACGATATATACAAAATATTATATAATAAAAAAATCGTCATTAGTTTAATTCTTTACTGAGCTTATAATGTTAAAAACTTAAAGTGATCGTCTTCTACACATACTAGTAACATTTTATCGTTGTGTTAGAATACCCTTCCTGTATTTAAATCAGCTGCAAAAAAACCTTTGGCTCTAACATTTTAAATATATACGACATCTTAGATTAAAACTTACCGATTGTTTAATTTTGTTCAAATTTTTCGTCAAATAATAATTTATTTCGATCGTCACAGTAATACCTATTAGTTTTAACACGGTTTATTAAATTATTTATCTAAGCTATTCAATAATGACGACTCTTTTACGTCCGAATTAAACTATATAAAGTAGGGCAGGTTTCGGCAGATCTAAAAGAAGAATATTATGTAATAATTTAGGGAATATTCTTCATAATTAATATTTAATTTGTGTCCATTTGTAATAAAAGTAAAGGTCATTTTCTGAAGCTACCTTTAGCGAAGGTAAATTTAGCTGTGATAAAAGCTTGGATGTCGTGTTTGAATCTGCGTATTATTGGCTTATGATAATATTGGAAAATTTTAGTTTAGAATTGGGATGGGAGAAAATAAAAATAATAATAAAAAACGAACTCATCCTTTCTTTTGATATGATTGACATTCTAAAATTGTTTAAAATTTTTAAGTGCATCCTAAGGGGTAGATATCGTCTGGAGTGGCACATATATTATACATACATACATATATGCATACATACATAAAAAAGTGTTAAATTTTAGGAATCGATTCAGAATCTAAAACGGATTTCCATGAAAAATTTTTTCAAAAATTTTGAAGCCATTGCAATAGCTTAATTTTCTTCGAAAATTCGCTTAAATACCTAATAAATAATAACTATAAGTATTATCTAATAGTAACTTGTTTTAAATGTTTAATACTTAGGTATCTATTAACCTTTTTTTAAAAAAATGAAATAATGCATTTGATAAGCCATTTAAATAGATATTTTACTAATGTGAATGATTGGTATATAATAATCTAATAACTTAAAACTTACATATATTAAAATACTAAAATTCATTACTTATGCACAGTGCAAAAACATTGATCTAATTAAAATGGAATCCTCCCGACTTAAGTAATGTTTGAGCCAGTTAATTTTAAATTAGTTATATTTTACAATGATAATTTATTGCAACGAAAAATCACATTAAAAAAACCTGTACTTATATGTTCTAACGATGTTGACTAACTTTTATATATACAGATAATAATTATAAAAAAAAAAAAAAAAAAAAAAAAAAAAAAAAAAAAAAAAAAAAAAAAAAAAAAAAAAAAAAAA
>KZ651158.1:599154-612147 GCA_001010745.2 Gerris buenoi | reverse complement strand
AACTATAATACAGTAATAGATAAATATCAATTTATCATTATGATCTTACCGTAAATATATCAATTAATGTAAATTGAAACTTTATACAATAAATTGTATTTATATGTAGATTTAAAAAAATCCCCCCCAATTTTTTCAAAATCCCCCCCAATTTTTATTTAAATGGCGCACTCAGCGCCATGAATCCCCCCTTTGGGCACCCCTGGTTTGTAAAACGATGTGTGAACGTAGTAATAGTTTCGTTCCTGTGTCTGTCTGTCACTCAGTACGGTTCCAATAACTTTTGAACCAAAAGAGATAAAAACATTAAACTTTCCAGTATTAAAGATCGTTTTGACGCGCACACAACAAAAATATAGCCAACTCAAAATTATCAGCTGCTCAAATTCAAAAAGGCGAATAATTCACGTCGCGCCAAAAAAATATTTTTTTTTAAATTTTGAGTAGGGTATCAAATGAAAGGTATTGGAAGAGTAGATTACAAAAATATATAACACTTGTGGAAATCGTGTTTTGGAAATTTCATGTTCAGTTGACAATACCAAAGAAACCCTTTTTACGTGAGACTTTACGCCCAACCAATTTTTTAAATTTTTATTAAAGGTGAGGTCTGACATGATTAACTTCGAACGAAAGATATCTGTTTGAATTAATACCAAATGCAAATAACAATTTACAAAATAAACTAATGCGAACTCGTTGTCTGGGATTTATGCGTCTAGGGTAACTCTTAAGCGAAGAATAAAAAAAATATTTTAGACCTATTATTGGGATGTTGTAGTGCCCAGGGTCTTCCAGACCTCTAAGACTGTGTATCCAGAAATAGTTTGCGCACTATTATGTTTTGTCACGACGTCTAACCCCACGGCTGCATTTATATTCTCAGAACCAGAAGCGGACGACAGATCACATAACGACTAAACATAAAATTAAACAAACAATAATAATTGGGCCAGAGCAGAGGAAGGTAAAAACAACTTGCGTCGTTTGCGTCAGTCTATTGTGATGCCTCCTACGAACTATATTTTTCAAATGGAGACCTACTCTATTGATCGAGTATGGTATCTTGTAACTGGTTAGATACTGTAGTTTACTGCATACTTATTTACATATTTATTGCCTATTTGTAGAAGGAAAAGTAATAGTTTTGTTGGAACTATTGTTATACTGGTTATAAATAAATGACAATTGTTCTTTGTTCTCCCTTCTTATCATATCTGGAAATGTAATTTATAGATGAAATCGAGAAACTCTAAACAAAACAACTATAAGCGATATGTAATTCAAACGATTAATAACAGTATTGTATCATTTAGTTAAATTATACTTTCCTTTTTAAACAATTTCACAAAAGTATAGAATAAATATGATATATTACCTATTATTTTCGCACTGTCATATTGATATCTTGGCACTTCTTTAGATTGTTACTCCCCTTATAAAAAAGAGGGGAATAACAATCAAAAGAAGGTGTATGGAATGCTCTTCTTTAGACTGTTACTCCTCTTATGAAAACAGAAGTGTGATATTCCTTTTTCCAAAAGTACATTGGACTAAACATACCTTTGTCTTAAAAGTTATTTACTCAAAGTCATTTATACTCTAAAAACAATAAGGGAGAAACAATCTAAAGAAGTACTGATACATCCTAATATGTAGTTACTACAGTAATATCGGTCCTAACATAAAATTAAAACAAACACATAAAAGTTTCATCTAAGTTAACGTTTGGGAAATTACGTCTTGGGAAATTTTCCCTAGCTCGCTTCATTTTAAAGGACTAAAAAGAGGAGTAAACAATGGCTACAAAGATAGCATAAACTAGAGGAGGTTTTCAATCTCTGGCGAGTTATTAACGATTAAAAAGAATGGTTCCCAGACAAACATAACTCTCAATTCTTAGGTAACAAAATCAGGTAATATCAAAATAGTGAGGATGATTTTATGGGTTTAAAGTATAATGCAAATTGGAGAGAATAAAGATGCTAGAAGGTAGGATTTGCTTTTTGACGAATTAGCTAAAATGGACAAGTGTTTTTTCCCTAGGCAGGTGATGGTTGTGTAGACCTGCTCAGCAGGTATTAACAGAGGTCGGTGAGAGGCAAGGTGTTCTGTCGGAGCCCGAGCTGCTCCCTCTGATGGTTACACAATAACACGAGACTCAGAGCTCTGCGAGCCTCAGCCCCCTATAGTCCCGGGTCCGCACGGCTTTTGCCTCAGGGATTCAGGGGGTTGTGTAACATTCTGTCTTTCTCCGTCTCTTTATTCCTCTTTCTCTATCTACCTATAGGGAGGCTCAGAGGTTAGAAACGTTCCTTTCCCACAGTGTACAGGGGTCTGGTTGCCTCGTCGCTTATTGCCATATTCTCACTAAGAGCAATGCAAATTACACATGGAAAGGAACGTTTGTTTTGATTGATGGTTAAGAGTAATGGTCCCAAACTTAGGACAGCTAGTTTTTTATATATGCTATAATATCTTCTACATTACACACCTTTCCAGTGTTTTTTAAAAAAAGAAGAGTAATCTAATACCTAAACCTAAACCCAACCAAACCACGCTTCATTATTAAAAAAAAAAAAAAAAAAAAAAAACTAGAAATAATATAACTAATTATTTCAATATGTGTAAGACAAAAACATCGATGTAAATTAAGTATGTAATAATAAATTATGTAAAATATAATAAATTGGTTGTGAGTGATCTCACCTAAAAAGGGTTTCGTTAGTATTGTAAACATGAAATTAGTATAAGGGGGAGGGGGTGAACGCAAAATTTTGATGGTTTTTTCTTTGCCAAAAAAGCACGGAAAATTAAACATTTTCCACAAGTGTTAAATATTTTTACTACTCAAATAATATATTAAATATATATTAATACTCGCAAATATTTTTTTGTCTTTTTTGTCAAATTTGCGTGGAAATTTAAACATGTTCCATAAGTTTTATATATTTTTGTAATCTACTCTTCAATACATTTCATTTGATACCCTACTCAAAATTTAAAAAAAAAATATTTTTTTCCCCGTGACAGGAATTAGCCGCCATTTTGGATTTGTACAGCTGATAATTTTGAGATTGATATATTTTTCCTGTGTGCGCGTAAAACGATCTTTAATACTGGAAAGCTTCATGTTTTTATCTCTTTTGATTCAAAAGTTATTGGAAACATACAGAGTGACCGACAGACTCAGAACGAAACTATAAGGTTTTTTTTTTTGTTTTTTTTTGTTTTACCTTTCCAACTCTGAAAATGAGGTAAATTATTCTTAGAACAATCTTTACCACCTGTTATCCGTTTAGTTTTCCTTCGTTATTCGTTACCCATGAGTGAAAATTTATATTTATGTTAAAGAGTTATTTCTTAAAAAATGATACACGACGAACCCAATAAAATTGGGAGATATAGTTTCCTTTATAAATTAGAAAAACCAATATTAGAAAGTACCTATTCACTCAACTGGCACGTCTATGACTCATAGAGAGTCGAAAATAGCCAATTTAGCGGCATGAATTAATAGTGTCAACTTTTTTATCCAACCCTTATCGAACCCCGTCTAGAACACTCAATTGAGAAAAAAGGGCCAAACTAATAGAAAACACTTAAGATGGTTTAGGGAAACCTAAAACAAAAATTAAACTGCTTCAATTGTTTACAAATTTCGTCATATTAAAAATAAAAATTTAAGGAATAACATTAATACCACAAAATATATCACCTATAACAACGTGAACGATTAGCTGATGAATAAAGAATTAAAAGCATTATAATAATAATTATGGTAATTATAAGAAGAGCTTTTAATTTTTGTTTTAAAAAAATCAAGAGAAGGTTCCTTATTATTGTGAAATTCCGGGTCGCTATCGAGAGTGTGTGGTATTAGTATCCTGCCGAACTGGCGCCCCCAACCGCAGAGGCCCGTTAGCTTAGCCTAGATAATAATGAGCAGTACTATTCATATATATGCACAATACACACCCTAGATTCTCCCATATTTACTAACTCCTAGTCAATATATACTCAACGAGCCTGCCCTCTGTTTGTTCGTTTATTATGAACTCATTGTATAAAAAGTCCTAGATTCTCTCCTCCAGATGTCTTGGCCTATATGCTTTGAAACAACCTTAATAACTCTAAAAATATCAATTATCTTCTTCTATTCTATTATTATACGAATGGGGATTTAACAATTGGATGCTGTTATTCTAAATGTTGTAACTACCCCTTTTATAATTTTAAACGATCTCGAGTTATTGAATGTAACACATCCTTAAAATATGTTACTGATAAGTTATCATACCGTTAAACTCTAACCAGAGAAAGAACACATGTTGAAATCTCTAGAAGAAGTATACCTACTTTTATTAAAATTATTTTCGAGGTAGTCCAATTAAGCTTCCTTTTTTAGGGTCCGTAGGCAAAACCAAGGACCTTACGGCTACATTTTTCGTCCGAACACTTTGAATTTTGGCATATATGTGTCTTGTACCTATCCACACATTTCAAAAATATAGCGACATAAAAAAAATTTTTCAAAAAAACTTAAGGGTATTTTTTTTTTTTTTTTTTTTTTTTTAACACCGTGTGGGGTATATGAAGGGTACGTCGAGCTGATTACAAAAATATATAAATTATGGTTATAAGCTTGGATAGGGCTAGCGTTGACGAGTTTGAAGTGGATGGGAAAAGTGCTCCCCCCCCCCTTCTATCTCGCTTATGTGAAGTGCAAAATCTTTAAAAAAAAAAATATTGTTTTATTTTTTATTGACAAAATACTTTTTTTATAATTATGGTCTTTCGATGTAAATACACCGAAACCGGACTACAAACATATAAAAATATGTTTGTAGTCCGGTTCAGTGGCAAAAAAATACTTTATCAGAAGTTTGTTTGTGTTTTGAGAATAACAGACCCATAGGATAGTTCAAAGTAAGCTTTTTAGCATTTTATAAAATACCATCAATACAATAGGGTACTACAGTACAGTGTGGCCTACGGACCCTCGATGTGTGCTGACTCGCACACATTTGACCTGTTTATTTTTGTTTACAAATATAGTAGGTCATAAGTAACCCTCTACCCTCTTAAGTCCCATATTAATTAAAAACTTCTGCGGCCATTGCTTTCTCTTTTGCATACGTACAAACATTTTTTCATTACATATACATACTATACTAAAAACGCCTAAATCTTAAAAGCACACAGCCGATATTGAAACACTTTTGATAATAATTGCCAAAAAAGCTCAGTTAGGCCATATTTAATTTTACCCATGTGTGCCAATTTAATGTTAAATAAAATACGTGTGACCCTACTGGACATTGAAACAGGCCCAAACAACCACACTTTTAATTACCATTTTATTACTGCATTAGGGCCAATAAATTAAAATTGGATTTGAAATTCAATTAATCTGCTAGTTCACATGAACAAAAGCATATTTCGTTTAAATTGAATGAGAATTTTATTATAGCTTAACTTGGATTACTTTTTATTAGGTAAACTTAATAAACATAGGAACCATATTGTTGGACATTGGGATTATAGATTCTAAAATTGCATTCTTAGAAACCTAAATATCATAATCCCACTTTTATTGTTATTTTAAATTATTAACTTTGTAACTAACGTTCAAGTTGTAACCGAACAACAAAGTAGGTCTGTCACACGCCTTGAAATTAACATTTTGGCAAAAACGCAAGATTTAAAGGTTCTGCCTAACAAAAGCGGTTATGATTTGCAAAATTATGAAATAAAAATGAGGGTAAAATATTTTAAACTAATATATATATATTTTTAAGTTTAAATAAGTTCGTAACGAAGGAATGACGTTAATATAATGATTATTATTACAATTACTCAGTCATGAGGCACTGGCTGTAAGTATAGTAAACAACGTTAGTAACAACGTTTCACATGCATGTAGAGATGTAGATCACTCTTATATTCCTTTTTAACTTCTGCTTATTTCTTATCTTATCCTGACAGTAAATCCAAAGTAGATGCTTGAAAGGTATATTAATAATAATTTATAAAATATCACTTTCTAAATATTTTAATTATAATACTAAACTAGGGCCCTAACTGCCTCCTACTCGCTACGCTCGTCGAAAAGCGGCCAACCTTCGCACAATTTGACATTTGTTTCTTTACAAAACTTTTTTAATAATATAGATAGATTCATTTTTAATGAGTTTCCTAAAAATATATTAATATCCAGTATAAATTTAAAACCGCTAATTAACTAAATATTCTTAAAACATGCAAGAGAGTTAAGAGAATTTTAATGTTTAATTTAATAAGGCATTTGACCTTTAAATATAAATATTAAATATGTACCTCCTACTAAGATTAATAATAAAATACACACACTCACACATTATATATATATATANAATTGCTTTAGCCTCCAACAAATAATTTCCTAGGTAGTTCAAAAAATGTGTATTTTTTAAAATATGTATACCTTTTTAATTTCATAAAGCATATATGCATATATAAAAAAAAATGACTGCCAATAAGAAAATTAGGTTGTTTGGGGGAAAAAATTAGCTTAATTATTCTAAATAAAACAAAGCAGATCAGATATTTTCAGACCACGACTAATATTTTTTTTTAAATGAAACTTTGACTTTGAAGTTATTAAAAAACAAAATTATGATAGTAACCTCACTAATTACGCATTCTATTCTAAAACAAAGCAATCAAGAATGCTGATCAATTAAAAACTATTAACAACAAACAAATTAATTAAACAAATGAAATTGTTGCCAGGACCCCAGAAGTGGAGCTAAGCTTACAAAAAAATCGTTTCATACTATGCTATCAAAATTTTAAGGCCATACTTTTCCATTTACAAAAAAATTTAGATCTATAAGTCATTTTAAGATTCGCCTTCAAATTTATCCGAAATCGGCCAAGTACAAAACAACATGAAAAATGAGACGCTTTTAAATATAGTGCCAGAAAGTTAGGATTTAAAAGGAGGTAGATTGGTTTACACTTGCATTCATTTTAGGACTATATTTCGCCGATATCAGTCTCTACATACTTTCTAAAATTGATATAAAATTCATCATTGTCCTAGCGGACCATATAATCAAAATAGATTAATGATTAAAATTCACCTTAGAATACATCTACTATATCAATTAGAAAAATTATACAGATTTTCTCCACTTCATGGAAAAATCTTGAAATGACGATTCGTAAATTCAATACTCAAAAACATATCCATGATTCACAATGTCATATTATTAAATGGAGAAAATCTGGAAAAAAAAAAAAAAAAAAAAAAAAAAAAAAAAAAAAAAAAAAAAAAAAAAAAAAAACGGTAAATTTATATTGTGCATGCTGGCCAAGATTTAGATCCCCCTCTAACCAGCCTTAAGGAAATTACTCTGGCACGAACAATACGAATTAGCCAAAATTACCTTAATTGTAACACTAGCGGATTTTTATTAATTGTTGGAATTAATTCACAAAATATACTTTACTATAATTAAAAGATTTAAACAATTGAATTCGTAGTCCTAGTTCTACTTACTTTCATTTTTCTTTAATCTTAGTCTACTTACTGTTAAAATACAATTAACAAATGCCAAATAATAACAAATTTTTAATGATTAAAAAAAAATCTTACTACTAAGAAACAATAAAATTTGAAGGAGATTTGTATTATATTTTTAAAATATATACAGTTTATAGGTATACCAATTAGTGGCACATAGCTTCCTCGCGTCTATTAATTATGTTTGATACATTTTTCTTACTTTGCCTAGTTTATTAATCCCTCACCCAAATTTAATTTTGTCAAATTTAAAAGAAGGGGGGAATTAAATAAATAAGACAATAGTGGGTTTTACATTTAATTATTATTCAAAATTTTATCAAAATTTATCATAAAAATAATTATAAAAATTAGTAGTAATTTAAAAAAAAAAAGCTTGTATATTAACTTTTTGCATTCTTCTCACCAAAACCTTTCATTTGATACCCATATAGGGCGTGCTTAAAAAATAACTAGTCCGCCACCTTGGGTTTCCCACCTTATTGGAGTTAGAATGACTTCACTTAGCTAGTCACTTATCTTGCATTGTCATCCAAACTTAACGTGTATGCAAAATTTCAATTCAACGGTTGAGGATAACTAATTTAAAATTCATTTGCAAGTTTTGACCCGTATATACATAGTAATAACATTTTAAGTTGAATAAAAGCTTGTAATAACTTCTCCTCGAAAGTAAACGCGGCTTCTCTCAGATATTTTCTGGAACTAGATCTGGACTCTCAGGACCCACAAAATGGACCTAAGCTAGCAAATAAAAATTCGTTCGATAATACGCTATTTAAATTTTAAGGTCTTAATTTTCCATATACTACTAAATTTAGATCTGAAATTAATTTCTCGATATCACCTCGGAATCGGCCCAGTAGTTTAGGTTCCAGGCGTCTGCAAAGACGATAGACATCATAGACAGAAGACATTTTTTAAAAACCACTTTTTGGCACAGACCACAAAACGTTTAAATCCTTCAAATAATCAAAATAGAACTTCGCGCCGTCAAAATACTTGCTCTTTATATGAAAAAGTATAAAATCGGAAAATACTTAACCCAGTGCTCTCTATTTATTATACTTATCGTAAGATTCGTATTTACATGGACATTTCTGGATTTTTTTTTTTGTGGGGGGGGGGGGGGAATATATAAGAAATGATATTCTAAGCGAGCTAAGTAAATTAATCTCGAAAATTACATAATTGCTTTAGCCTCCAACAAATAATTTCCTAGGTAGTTCAAAAAATGTGTATTTTTTAAAATATGTATACCTTTTTAATTTCATAAAGCATATATGCATATATAAAAAAAAATGACTGCCAATAAGAAAATTAGGTTGTTTGGGGGAAAAAATTAGCTTAATTATTCTAAATAAAACAAAGCAGATCAGATATTTTCAGACCACGACTAATATTTTTTTTTAAATGAAACTTTGACTTTGAAGTTATTAAAAAACAAAATTATGATAGTAACCTCACTAATTACGCATTCTATTCTAAAACAAAGCAATCAAGAATGCTGATCAATTAAAAACTATTAACAACAAACAAATTAATTAAACAAATTAAATTGTTGCCAGGACCCCAGAAGTGGAGCTAAGCTTACAAAAAAATCGTTTCATACTATGCTATCAAAATTTTAAGGCCATACTTTTCCATTTACAAAAAAATTTAGATCTATAAGTCATTTTAAGATTCGCCTTCAAATTTATCCGAAATCGGCCAAGTACAAAACAACATGAAAAATGAGACGCTTTTAAATATAGTGCCAGAAAGTTAGGATTTAAAAGGAGGTAGATTGGTTTACACTTGCATTCATTTTAGGACTATATTTCGCCGATATCAGTCTCTACATACTTTCTAAAATTGATATAAAATTCATCATTGTCCTAGCGGACCATATAATCAAAATAGATTAATGATTAAAATTCACCTTAGAATACATCTACTATATCAATTAGAAAAATTATACAGATTTTCTCCACTTCATGGAAAAATCTTGAAATGACGATTCGTAAATTCAATACTCAAAAACATATCCATGATTCACAATGTCATATTATTAAATGGAGAAAATCTGGAAAAAAAAAAAAAAAAAAAAAAAAAAAAAAAAAATTGATAATTAAATAAAAATAATACAATAAATATATCACCTGCAAATAACATATTAGTTAGTTAAATATAAAAAATAAAAATAATTAATAATAAAAGAACAATATGATTTTCTATAAACTAAACATATTGAGAATTAATTATCTACTCCTTCTTACAACACAGGCTTTTGTCTTACCGTAAGAAGTAACCNAAAAAAAAAAAAAAAAAAAAAAAAAAAAAAAAAAAAAAAAAAAAAAAAAAAAAAAAAAAAAAAAAAAAAAAAAAAAATAGAACAGAAATCACACATGAGTATTTGCTAAGTAATAGTATAAAACAAATGCTGTACTAAAATAACTATCTATATTCATGGTTTGAAAGAAATGTCTCCCCACATAAAATAATATTTGTTTATTTATCAAAGCAACTTTCGTTCTTCCATTATCAGAGCCGATTAAAGAAGAAGTAGAGTTATAATACATTAATAAATTAATATAATATGAAGAAGAAGAGATTTTGTTGACGACCAAGGTAATACACATTAATATTATTATAGAAAATGTCACTCTCAAGGAAATTGGAAAATGTATCTCATTTCAACAAAAGTTTAAGTCCCTCGTCCCTCTAAAGTAGAGATAATGGTGATTAGAGATGACATGATCAGTATATCTCATGGTAAAAAATGGTTGTGGGATAAAAATAGGTTGTGACTGAGACTTTAATAAGAACAATTAACTCAAATATAAATCACCATCGTTTCAGCAAAAACATGCTACTGTTATTGAGTTACCAGAAAAGTAAAGTAAATAATATGTTTCCTCTGATTAATTACATCGTGCTTAAACATTTTTTGTTGAACTATTCTGTCTGATCACACACAACACTGCTTACTACGATCGACTGATAAAAATAAAAACAACCTGGGGAGGGATAACTAACTCTCCCAAAAGCGAAAATTGTGTGTTACTCAAATAAGAATTACTTAAGAGCATTTAAAATAAGTAGAGCCAGCAGTGGCTTAATAACTCTAAAGTATGTAAAAACATAAAAAATACTGGGAGCTGTTATCTAAACAATACATGCATCTTTCAAATAGAATCCTTATCTCTACCTTGTTTCAATAAACAGTTGTTTTATTTAATCCATGTTACAAATGTAAACAAATATGATAGTTAAGTGATCTTGGGAAATATAACATATGAAGCCAAGGAGTACAGAGTTTTTAAAATTTCTAAAGAACCATTAACAAAAATGTTCCATCTCTGGTTCAGATTTGTTTTTTTTACTTTTAATATGTAGGTTATAAAAGGTAATTTCTTGAAAGGCTAAAGTAAAATTGAATAGAATATTAGTAACTGATGAGGTACGCAACTATTAAAGTATAAGTTCAATTAAAGGATCAAAACAAGTACAACAATTATCAGTTTTTATTTAATACCTACTTGTCTGTAAAGGTGCAAAAACATTTTATTTCTGTTGTTAAAATGTCTGAGCTATGTACAAAAAGTTTCAAGGAAAGAGTAGATTGTATTATCCAGATAGATGAACAGTATGTTTCCCCTCCCCTGAACGAGTACAGAGTCAGGTGGACAAGTTAATGATACAGGTACATACCCTGTTGCTTTCCAGTGCCTCGGCAGTATGCTCCTCCTTTTGCCTGAAGCAATTGGTGCATTTTGTTTTATTGAAGATATTCGGCGAGAATTTCCTACATTCCGGTCGGGCCGACATGTTGCTCCCTCTAAATTACCCACAATTTCACTAGTACGGTACAGGCTGGTGTAGGCCATTTCAAGACCCAACCGACCGGGGCCGTCAGCTTAAATACATCAATCCAACAGTATTTTCATCCTCGAGTAACCGGCACCCAACTCAACACTCCCGCCGACAAATCGAATGACATACAACGGAAACCTCAGCACGTAATATATTTTACTTTGAAAAGAGGTATAGAAAGCCAAGCGAAGCTTATAAGGCACACACGCGATGCACCAATACAGCGAATAATCACCGACGCCAAAACACGGTTACGTTACGAAACTGACTGGCGGTGGCGGCGGCCCACATTCCTGACAAGACCGAGCCCACAGGGGAGGGGAGAAGCACGTCTCCATGGAGACCCCCTCCACCACGCCCCACCTCCTTCTTGCACCTAATGCACACAGCACTACCTACCGTCCGATATTCCAACCTCATACTTAAAACTACTCATTTCAAATACCATTCAAAATAAACAGAATACTTAATCAATTCTTTTACTGTCATAGAAGAAATTATCAATGAAAAATTAATAATAAGTTAGCTATCTTTTTTTCTATCTGACTGCAGTAAGATAATCCCTAACTAACGACAAAAAGAAAAACTTTCTCTCAAATCAGAGTATTGGCTTATTATGATGTAAAACAATAAAAAAAGTGCAATTAAATGACTTGTTGTTATTACAACTTAGGTCAACTAACTTAATAGATTGCCAGTAAATAGGCGATCATTCCAGTTCACTGTACCTTGTACCTCAAGCCTCAACACAGTTTCAGGTGTTTACTGGGTTTTGAGTAATTATTTGAAGTATAAAAAGTTATGAGACATTATCTTCTTCATAACTATATTTTAAAAATTACGGATTGAAAGTTCAATGGGAAAAGCTATTCGGCTATTCTCTTCCTTGTCCTCATTTAGACAAAGAATTATAACTTTATTTAAATTCAAGACTATCGGTTTACTTTAAATCGAATTTTTTTTATTTCACATAAGAGAAAAGAACTATGTAAATATAGTTGCCTTTTGTTAACATTTATTTCATAATCATTATTACTCTTTTTTAGTTTCTCATTAAAAGAGAAATTAATTATTGTGATGGTGCAAAAATTTGTTTTTGTGATTTTTATGGTTTACACATATTATTGTCCCCCTAACTCCAAAAAAGTGTGTAGACGCCTGGAGCCTAAACTACTGGGCTGATTCAGACAAAATTTGGCATTCATGTTAAGAAACATCACCCAGAGGAATGAATTTGAGCTCTAAAATTGAGAGTAACCGGGTACAATTTCCCCCAAAGGAGAAGTTATTTTTATGGTACATTTTCAATAATAATTAAATGTACCATCTAAAACTCGAAAACTAATGAATGGAAACCACAGGGCAAAGTAATTATGAATTCGTATATGAAAACGTTTGTCTGAGTTACCTGTGTCTCATACTGAGTTTTCTTCTTTTATTAGCTCATTAGGTAATATTTATTAGATTAATAATTAAAGCCAAAAACTATAACAATATGAAATTCAAATAAAGTAGAGCATGGGGGTCGTCAGCATCTCGTTATTGGGAGGGGGCAGATTCAGAGGGGA
>KZ651158.1:565577-590408 GCA_001010745.2 Gerris buenoi | reverse complement strand
GCTATCACCGCCAACGGCACCACCGCCGCCATTTGACGAACAATGAAGTTGTGCCCCCGCCCCACACCACAGCATATATGTTAAAGCTCAACTAACTACAACAGCCAGTTTGTCTACAGATATCTTCACAAAAAGTGGTAAACTTACTTTTGTCTTCTATGTACCAGGTGAGAAAGGTCAGACACACGAATGTCGATTTCCCCCCAGCTGAACCAAACTGTATAAGAATACTTCTACAGTATACATATAACTAGAGATGGTTCTCTCTATTTTTAGGACCAATCTACTATTTTATTCACATCTATTTTTCTTTGGATTCCTATTTAGTATCTTGTTCATCCATCTCTCAACTGAATTTTTGGTATATGCCAAGCCCATTTTCCCTTCCTTAAAATATTATTGTTATTATTTATTTTTATACATTTGGCCTTAGTTTATAGTTAAGGGGTTGATATGGTGATGGTGTCAGCAAGACTTTGGCATATAATGTCTAACACTGTGACTAGGCAAATAATGTTTACTTTATTGCAGGTACGAAAAAGATCCATTAACTAGCAAAGTTGGAACTTCTAGTGATTATGGTAAACAACTTGTAATTGGTCGAGTTCCTAGCCAAGATCAAATTTTGTACCAGACAGAGCGATACCACCACAATACATTTGGCTATGATGTTCCAGTCACTTCTGATGGAGACTTTGTAATGGTCCTTAAATTTTGTGAAGTTTACTTCAATGCACCTAATATGAAGGTAAGAATGCTCTACTAAATGATTAGCTACCTAGCCACACTCAGTGGATATTTTTAACGAACCTGGTTGGCCGATCTCAGGTCTGTTGTACCCACTAACTTTCAGATCCCATCAACTCATGTGTGGGGGCAAACCAGCCAATTTTTCATTATTTGTCTACAGATACAGGTCTATTAAGCAAGCCGACAAGGGATCTCAGTACTTTTTATTGCAGTCTTTTTGATATTACCTTATATAGGTGTATGATACTTGTAGTATACACATATATTTATCATATAATAGCACATATACGCAGTGGCAAAACTATGGGCCCGCTTTGCAGGTGGGCCCTGGCGCTGGAGGCCCTCAAATCCAATGTATCAATGTAGATGGGGGCCCGTTTTCATGAAAACGGTTTTGATTTAAAAAATTCTGAAATATTGTCTTAGTTAAATGGACTAAACTACAATTGTAAAATATAGGTTATTTTCCTGGGAAAAATTTAGATCTGAGATATTGTTGAAAATGGATCTAATTTTGCTTATGATGGAAAATGAGATCACCTATTAAACAATTTTTTAGTTTGTTTAATCATAAATTAATTAAATGATATAATATGGGATTATGAACATAATCCTTCACTGTTATAAATTAATCCTTCACCGTTCATAAATTAATAAAAGAAAAAAAGGAGTGTGAAATAAATCGAGCTTGGCAGTAAAATCCGCGGACAATATAGTAAACTTTGATCTGTCTATCTGTGCTAACACGGGAAACTGGATCATACATTGACTGAATATAGTTTTTTTTGTATCTCCACTAACGCTCCATTAGAAAAACCTGTGGTTCATTTTAATAATCCTCTAGTGTGTGGCCTGCTATTATGTTTTAAAATTAATAAAAAAGTGGTGTAAGTATTAAAAAGAAATAGAAGGATTTAATGTTTGATTTGTTTTGTTTTTTTAACTTCATTTACTTCCGAGCTTGCTTTTTGGTCCCAAATAAGTTTCAACCTTTTGCAACCATTTGTTTCTCTTCCACATGCGCAAAAACATACACCTATTTAATCAAAAGTACTCTTCTGATTTTTACCAAATTTAGATGGTTTGTTGAAAGTAGCCTGCAGATAGCCCAAGAATAATTTCAACTGCCTACCCTCTTCAAATTTTGCTGAATTTATTCTTTAATTCATGTACAAAATCAAAACAATTTTGACAGATTTAAAAAACGGAGGAAAAATTAAATAAATTTGACAATAATAGGTTGTAAAAGCATAAAATCAATAAAGTTTTCGACATAGGATGCTACAAAGCTATGTCCCCCACTAATTGGCAGACAATTTATTAACACATTATTTTATCAGAATATTTAAAGATGTAGTTATAGTTATTTATGTAACTAGGCAGCAAAATGGAATTTTACTGACGAGTGATTAGGTTAGCCTCCGAACCGAAGGCGAGGACAGGCTATTATAATTAACTGCCGAGGCAGGTAATTTCTCTAATTGACTGCCGAGGCGAAGCCGAGGTAGGCAATGAATAAACGAGGCAGAAATGTTTCCTTTGCTGCCTTGTTGCATACAATATTTTATCTACTTGCGGAAGAAAAATCAAACTGCTAAAATGTTATCTTTATTTATATAACATAGTTAATAACTAGGTGTCATATTAATAAAGATAATAACATATTATGTATTAACTAAAATTAATGTTCAAATAAGAAACATGGGAATACCTAATAACAGTAAGTGAAAATCAAACTAAATCTATAACAACAAAATTCAAAACAAACGTTTATAACACTCATAACTTCTGAATGAATAATGCACGCAATATAAAATATTATTTATATTTTTACTAGCAAATTACTTAAAGTATTAAAGATATCTTCTATTGCTTAAAAGAAAAGAAGTAACTAGGATAAATCAAGAAAAGTAGCAAGTCTAATCTAGAATGACTTCAATAATAATTATGGATGTTCAATGTTTACATGACGCTGCAGTATAGCCAGTGACTCCACTATCTTTTTAATTAAAGATCTACTAATCATTGAAGTTATTTAACAGAATTAACAAATATAAATAAATTATTTTATTATTAAAAACGTTTATTTATTAAATATTATTTATTAAACTATAATATTTAATGTTATAAGATAGAGATAACAGTATAAACTGTCATTGCCAACATTATAAAAGTAAAAATTTTACTGCCTAGGCGGTAAAATAAATTTTACTGCCTAGGCTGTAAAATTTTTCCTGACTTTTACCGCCTAGGCAGTAAAATCACATTTCTCTGTCTGAAATCAGTTCAATAATGCCTCATTTTGCTGCCGCAAGTAGATAAAAACTATTTTAATCTTCTGACAAATTTATGTGTTTATTATTTTCAGGTATTTGATATAGTGTTGAATGGAGATCACACTATAGTTCCAGACCTAGATATATTTGACAGAGTTGGGCGTGGGACAGCTCACGATGAATATGTACCCTTTAGTATACGTAGTGGCCGTCTTATATATAATGGAGAGGAATCAGATATTAGAGGAGGCAAAATAAGAGTAGAATTTATCAAGGTAATATTTTATGACCCTTTTATTTACCTTTTCTGGATTTTGCTTAGGTTCAAGCATTTTAATTACATGCAATACATACAAGTATTAAATTAATTTAAGTTTTAATTATTTTTCTGATTTTTTAGGGTTATCGAGATAATCCAAAAATAAATGCTATTTTTGTTATGAGAGGCAAATTGGAAGGTAAGTTGATATATTCGTCATTTTTTTGTCCTAAAAATTTAAAAGAAAGAAGTTTAAAAGAAGAAGAAAGTTTAATAATTGTAATAATAGACAAATTGCTCTACCATATGAAAATGTATTTATTAATAATACATCATATTTCAAGGATTTTAAAAACTGCTTTGTTTTTGTGTTAGATGTTCCTAAGCTGGGTGAACTACCAGATGTAGAAGAATGGAGAAATGATGAGACAGAGGAGAAAATATCTAAGTCCAGACGGGTTTCTGGTCCTCCTGCTCCCGATCCTTACAGCTCAGATGATACATCTGCCCTATTGCCTATATTTATAGCAATCGGAGCTTTCCTACCTATACTGATTTGTTTGTGCAAGCTGTGAGTCAAACAATATCCATTTGTACTTTTTTTTCGTTACCGACTTTTTTCAAAGGTTTATTTATAAGTCTCACTAATAAGAGGCTATAAAACATATATTGAACTGTGCAATGACATTTTAATTTTTTTTATAATAATCTTTATCTCCTGTGCATTATTTCTTATTTATTGCATTTGATTGTAGCAAATGTATAATATGTATTGTAAGCTAGGGCAGAAATTAATTGAGATTCAGGAAAGACATGACTAGTCATAAAGAATTTTAAAACTAATAATTCATACAGAACTGGACACGTACAATAAATGACTTGATTTAGTAACTACTTCTTAATTTTAAAATAATTTACATAAGTTTAATAATAAAGATGATGAAATTTGCTCTTATGATTATGAAGAGAGGAGCTTTGTTTTACTTATATTTTTTGTCATAAAATAAATTATTTTACATTACATTTCAATAACAAAATAAGTATTTTTTTTGTATTTCTAATAAAATATTTTGTATTATTATTTCTGTATAATATATTTTTACTAACTGATCTAAAATTGGATTAATAGTCAGAAAATGTGGACACATTTTTTCAAAAGAATAACTATTTATGTTCAAAAATGTTAGTGTACTTATCTCTCTTACTATTTTGCCAGACTTATTATTATTATTATTTTTTTTTTTTATTTGACAAAGTATTTTACTGTTTCTATTTAAACATGGTTTTATCATTTTTAAATTGCCATTTTCCTAGTCTCTTTGCATCAGGTGTAAAATAATATTCACCGCAAGTTGTCAATTTAAGTTTTTATGCAATTGAAAAAAAGAAATTAATAGTCCTTCAGTCTTGTTTTATTTGTAGTTTTTTTTTCTTTTAGGATATTATGTATGCAATGCCTTCTGTGCTATTTGATGAACAAGTATTGCTTCTGTATAAAGCATCTTTCCATTTTTTTTTTTTATTTAGTATATTCAACCATTTACATTGTTTATAAATTATTTTTGAGGATTATTAATGCTTCAGCAAGAAAAAAGTAGATTAGTTGATTGAATACATCTTCATTTTGAAGAATGTGTTATTTTCATTTCATTCAACTAAAGGTCGACCAAGAAGTCATGCACACGGGAGAAACTGAAATCTTAGCTTCGTTTAAAGTTGGAACTTCCGAGTATTGCCGAAGTCAGTACAGTCGGGTGCTAAGACAATATCCATTTCTAGTTTGTATGACAGACTTGCGCAGTTATGTCAAATCCCACGAATAACAACAGAAAGGTTTCCTTTTTTGTTTGTTTTTATACAGTACGAATTAAAGTCACAAATGCAAAGGACGCTACAAATAACGGGGTTGGAACAACCCTAATATATATTTGTTATTATAGAATATTATTATGAATAATCAATAAAGAATAATATTAAGATTTTATTAGGTTTGTTCCAACCCTGCTATTTGTACCGTCCTTTGTATCGTCCCGCGGATCGTTCGGGAATCGTTTAGGACAGGTTTTATACGCATGCGCTAACATTGTACTGTAATAAAATCATGTCAGGTTGGAACGAGTTTAGGACTATAATTCGCACTGTATTAAAAACATTTAAGGAAACCTAACAGTTTGAGAACCTTCCTGTTGATATTTGTAACGATTGACATAACTGCGCNGGGGGGGGGGCCAAGGGTCCCCCTTGCCCATAGGTATGGGCGCCCATGCCAGCGATCATAGAATCCTTAAACGGAAAGATTTCCAACTCCCCTCTTTATCTACCTGTGTTAGACTACTAGCGCTGCACGAGAATTTGGCGGTTAATATTGTAACTAAATCTTTTACACCATTCAAAAGATTTCGAGCTTCTTAATTCAAAGAAATAAATTAATTTGTCACTTTACTAGATATGAATTTCAAGAACTTTCGCATTTGGAGCAACCGCGCATCTCATGCGGCCACTGAGGCTGGTATTTTTGGTTTTGTTACAAATGTCTGACAACCAGTATTTGTTTATATTTTAGAATTCGAGGAATGTCAAAAGATCATAAGTACTTAGTTACAATTTTAGCCGCCAAATTCTAGAGCAGCGCTAGTGTTCTTACACCTCTAGAATACTGGAGTTGGACACACCTGGATATATATAACTTTCTAATTGTTTTACAAAAATATTATGAAGTGTGCTCTAAAACATTCTATATTAAAATAGACTTCATGCAGTATAAATGCAAAATGTTATTTTCTATACCATTCATAAACTGTTCTTGTCTTAACCTTCCATACTTACTTTTAATGTCAATTAATTTGTGTCCTCAAGGAGGGTCAATATCTTATTTACTAAAATTTTTATACACGAAAATCACATATCTCCATTTTTTAACAAAGCAGAATGGATATTAAAGAAAGGTCAATGAAAAAATACAAAGGTACCAACTGGTTTAATACAATTTCTTTTATAAAACCTTTAACAAACATAAGAGCACTTCCTAATGACGTTGTTAAATGATCAATAACAACCATTTTAAAATTTTGTGTAAGTTGTGGATCCTTTTAGGGTAATAAAAAATCGTACTCAGATTTTTAAATAAGGTTTGTTCCAACAGAGCCGCGGACGGTTCTAGAACTGTCCGGATCATGCGCACTATCTTAAGACCGTTCCTACACGCTTCTCGGATGGTTCTTTTAAATTTATTTTAAAATTATTTATTTATTTTTTAAATTTAATCCCTTATGTAATTTTTCATACACCAATCATTTTTAATTTACATTGTCCAAGGACTTTATTTTTATATAAAAAAGAATTCCTTAAGGGTCATGGTCAAAGTATACTTGGACCAAATCAGCTTTAATGCTGCTTGGATCTTGTAAACAGGGTATCTAAGTCAACTTGGACATTCTAGTTGAGTTGTATGGGCCCCACCTTTTAATAATCAAAGTAGACTTTGATGAATGGTGCCCACCTGACGAATTATGAGAACGAGATGTCATGACAAAGATGTGAGGTTGTGTAGGTTTTGCTTACAAGAAGGTTATATATCACCACAATTTTAAAACTTAATAAGTACAATTTAACTGAAAAGTTCTAGAGGGGAAAACATACAATCTATAAACCTCTACTTTATAATTACTCAGATTGTGTAAACCCGGCTTCATTTTGTTTTTAGGGTTTCGAGGTCATCCTAGAAACCCTTATTTATTTCAGTATTTGTAGTTTCTTATAAAATATTCTCTCTTTCAGTAATTTTTCAATTAGTTTAATAAGTATCCTCACTGGTTTAAAGTATATTCTATTTATTTATTCTCTCCTTCTTCATTAACATTACTTAACACATACATTTTCTTTCTATGAACACAAAATGGGTAATTTTTTGTCTTTTGTTATGAAGCACCTATTATTTAAGTTTAAAATACACTGTGTATTGTTTATGATTTTAATAATTACTGTAATTGTATATATATTTGTTGACTTGTTTGTAGTTTTTTTTTATGGAAATTAAGGATTTATTTACCAGTATTATTTTAAAATTGTATGTACTTATTTTAATTATAAAAAATAGGGATTTCCCTTTGAATATTCAAAATGGTAAATTATTTTACCATAGACAGTAAAATATTTTATACCTACTAATAATTCTGGAAAAATGTTCCTTATCTTTTGAGAGCACATCATGAAAAAGGCATATTGAATCTTGTGAAATATATTTTTTACATTATTAACTACATATTACAATTATTAATGATTGTAAGGAAATATTTAATTTTTGCTTTATTGAAAAATGGAGAGCTTTTTTTATTTCTAATCCCACAGTTTAAAAAAATCTGTAATAGACTTTTGGAATAAATAAACCGTCTGAAATAATAATTTGAATGTTACATACCACCAAATAATAGTTAAATAAATAATTATAAAATAAATAAAATAGTAAAATAATAGTTCAAAATTTTGTATGTAAGGGCAATAAATTTGTAAAAAGTCATTATTGTGAAAATAGAATTTCCAACAGATAAAGAAATTTTTATTTTAAAATTAAGTTGCCCTACCCATTTTATTAATTAAATAAAAATTGGGCTTAATGGGAAGAAAAATTCTATGAGAGCTTGAGTTTTTTGTTCCCCCTCTGATCTTAGTATCTATAGATAACAACAGCATCAATTCGTTGTATGTTTTGCGATATTTTATTACATAAGTTTCTGTTTAACATAAATAGTAACAGTATACTAATGCCATTATACTTTCTTATTCTGACAGCGCAGGAAAATCATTAAAAACAAACTGGATGAGAGCCAATATGAGCATAAGATTTTGGCGGGTAGTAGGTCGGGCCAACCAAAAACAAAAATATCACTGGATAACCTTAAAATAACCACTAGTGGTTTTATTTTTTCCCTCACATAGGTTGGTCAGTCTGAGCTGTCAGATTTACAAAGTATAATGGCATGAGTATAGTTCACAATGATGGTTGATAATATGGCCCCTTCCTTTTGCAAATTTGCCAAAAAGAAATTAAACAATACTATTAACTATTAATTTTCAAAGTGTGGTTGCATACAAGTATGTTTATATTTAAGAAAAATCATTTCATTAACTTATTTCAATTAAACATCCTTAGTTTTTTTAACCTAGAAGTTAAGAGTTTGAGGCATCCTTGTCCATTATTTCAATAGCATATGTTTTCAAAGAGTTTGATACAATTACTCAATTAGTAGTTTTTGAGTACTCAAGCATTAGAGATTTTTATTTATTTAATTAAATGTACTTTAATTATTAAGGCACACTTAATTCTTTATGAAATATGTAATTATAATTCAAAAGTACAAGTCCTGTCATGTGCTCAACAACTAAGAAGAGGAGTAAACATTAAAATTAGAATAATATAAATTTATCATAATTTTTTCTTTTAATAATAACTTGGTTGTTGCATTATGTAATTAATATTTATTACTTTTGTAAATGCCCTAAGCATAGATTAATAAACATTAATTACAGAATTATTAATCTTTGTCATAATTTCATAATGCTATACGTTACTAGTAAAGCACCTTGTGTAGCTCAAAATTAATTACCTTTTATCACGTTATTTCAAGTGATGTTTATGTAAATATAATTATTACAAGCTGTAACATCTTCCTTAAGTTTCAAACAACTATAGAATGTAAGTGCAGCATAAAATGTGTGATCTATGTTCTTAACATATGTAAATTTACTTTTATTTTTGTACACAAGAATATTTTAAGAATGCACCTTCCTCCTAGATATTTTGTACTTTCATTCTTTTTAATTATTTATGTCTTTCTTTTTTTAATTATTCTTGTGTATTCGATTAGAAAACAAAGTGTAAATAATTCAATTTGTCATTTAAATGTAAAATCTCCTGACTTTTATTTTTTATCAGATATATAGAATTTTTGTTCTTTCTACTTTGATTCACACCTTTTTCAGCATTCCTAGCCCTAATTCCTTATGGTTTTGACAGCTTGCCATAACTATCCAGCGATCATGAGTGCCCTTATGAATTTTTCCAGGGGAGGGGGGGGGGGGGGGGGGAATAAACTCAACAGAAAACTGAAACAGTTAATTAACAACACAGAACTGTTTAGAAATACTCTCCATTGTTGTGTTTTATTTGTTTTGCAAATAAACATAATTTTTGTTGTTCCATTTTTTCACAATTAGTAAGTTCCACTATAGCTATATAAAAACAGCTAACAAACTAACCTGGTGTTACCAATATCTTGAATACATCTACAAGACATGACTGAGATGTTGCATTGTCATTTTATTGTGATTTCCAATCAGATTGATAATGCTATCTACAAGAATGTGAGATTCAATGCTGCCATCATTGCATATGATCTTATCCCAAGGTGAATAGTCATCTAAATTGCACTCAGTTTCAGCATCATCAATTCCTGCAACAAAATAAATAAATGTGACAGGGGTTTAAAGTGCCCTTCTTTAAACTTAGTTATATGGAATAAGTAACCCCCTATATCCAGGGTTAACAGTTGAGTACACTAGCTTACTTTTAAGCACAAGGAATGATAGAGTAGATTAGTGTGCTGTTCTTGCCTCTAAAATCGTTCCCAAGTGTTTAGGATAATAGTCGGTATTAGTAGGATCATCACAATACGGTTAATGAGTTCTTAGTAATAAATCTATAGCGGTGTTGTGAAGGGAACTATAGTCCACTAAAACATGTCTGCATAAGAATAATAAAAACTATCTCTCCACGTAAATTCAAACTTTATTATTCAAAGTAGCTTTCAGCCTTCATGAGGCTATCATCTGAGCTTAAGAACAAACAATAGATGATAAACTAGGAAACATAGCAAAAACCTAAACAATATTTAATACAATAATTAAATCGATAAAAATCCGTTAAGGAAATTATAGTTAACAATTAATTAAAACATGGAGCATAAATAAAAATAAATATACAAAACAATTAGATGAAGCAGTAAAAACTAAATAAGTAAAGAATAAATTAAATTATTAAGCGTAAAATTAGCAATTAAATAAATGGGTACTTCTTTAGTTTGTTACTCCCCTAATATTTAAATTTTTTATTTAAAAGAAAATGCAAAATTNTGAGGTATCTTTGTTAAATGAGTCAATAAAACAACTACAGGCGGCTGGCGAGAGACTTGGAAACTTCTCCCAATATCAATAGCATCAATTATGTATCTTATATTTTTTATTCCATGAAAATGGAAGTATGGTGATACCCTCCAAAACGTGATTACGAGATCTCTGTGAAGGAGGGGTCTTTACGAACCTGGGAATATCATTAAAATCCGTTTTATATACATATATATGCCTGTACCCTGTGCGTACGTATGTATGTATTATGCACGTTCGTAAACTAAACCTCTATAACATCGCTTTAAGACATCGTATTGAGGTGCGGTTTGCGGCATTTTTTTAAGAAATTTTGTCGGAAAAACTGATGGCGACAAACCCGAACATCGTAAGCTCCCGATGTTTCGGAGCTAGCCACTTAAAGCACGAAATCGGCCTGTCGATGATAACTTCAGTAGGCTGTATTTGATTATAATTTCCTTTGGAGTATACATATATGTGTCCTATATGGTAGATTTGTATCTATACTTTCCACACCGATACTTTTTACATGATTAATGTTTAAAAAAATTACAATTTATACAAACAAAATTTTAATTGGTAACTGAACTTAAAAGACAGGATAGTTAGGAGCCTGGCGAATCCCAAATGTGAGAGCGAAATACATATAATCATTCAGAAAAGGCAGTGTGATAAATTTGTAACTTTGAAAACGATTTGCCAATGTGCATTCTTATAAAACTTTGCTGAGTTTAACAATAAAATAAGAATATGTTCTTAAGAAATCCATTTTTGAATGAACATAAAGAAAACAAGCGGAGAGATAAATATGAGAAGATGAAAACAAGAGATAGGGAGGTAACTTAACCCTTAGAAAGGAAGATCCCAAAATGTACTAACAGTGGGAACATCCGCTTATGAGGCGGGGACCCTATTTATCGAATCTCTATTGACGAATTTTTCGGTAAATATTAAAAAATAATCAAAATAAACTTTTATCTTTTAATACATCACAAAATCTAGGAACAATGTTTGCATGATTTTTTTTTTATAAATTTCTATAATATGTAATGTAAAGATTATTGAAATAGTAATCATGTAATAATGAGATCTATTTTTTTATAATTTAGCAATACCATTTTTTTTACAAATACCAATTCAAAAATAAAAAGTATACCTCTATAAAATCCTTTTTTATTATAAAAATTAGTATGCACTAAAATTATTTAAGTTATTATTGACGAATTTTTAGGTAAACATTTAAAAAAATAATTCAAATAAACTTTAATCTTTTAATAAATCACAAAATTTTGTTTTTGGTTTTTTAAGCATTGAAGCTATCTCTGACCGTTTAGAAAGTCGAATATTCCTGCTTGACCTACTGTTGATAGCACAAATTGGCTGAGAACTCCAGGAAAAACTATTCTTTTTTCCGAAGTAGCTGATTTTGGCTTCATTCTCACTATCATCTCATCTGATTCTATTGGTAGTGAATTCAATAATTCGTGACCAGTTTTATTCCCATCGTTGTTGACTGGAGCAACCAAAGATGTATTATTATTGCGTTCATCTTCACTTCTAAGTTCTTCCTGGTCATCTCCAGAATATTCAGACGAGCTATCGCTAATATCATGATTGGAGTAAAGACATGTAGTAAGAATCGTCTGAATCCACATTTATATCAGAATCTGATTCATCTGATAAAGGAGGAGGAGCCAGTGCAAGTTGCACCAGTCTTTTGGTACGCAAGGAAACATTTTTTGGGGCTCCGTCCATATTTTGTCCTAAAGAATAATGTGCATATAAGGGAATATCCGTCTGTGCGACGGGTGGTTTTACATACACTCGGAGGAACAGCCGTCTGTCAGGCGGGGTGACTTTGAATAAAACAAATAACAGGAAAGTAAAAGTTCACAATATGGACTTGTTGACACGCACAATATGAAGACCAAGGCCAATTTGAGACTCCCTGAGTAGCCCATCTCACACATATGCGCCAGCGCTTTCTGGCGATAAAACGCGTAATCGTATCCGTCTGTTAGGCGGATATTCCGTTCAAAGGGTTAAAGGTTGCAGTTCTGAAACAGTTCTAAAATCGTTCCAACAGGCTCCTCTTTTTGAATCAGTTCTGAACCAGTCCTCATAGACGCATGCGCATTAAAAAATCCTGAATTGGTTCTAGAACCGTTCTGGAATTGGCTGTTGGAACAAACCTATAGAGTGGCAACGTTTCGGCATTACCTGCCATTTTCAAGCCTTCTAATTGGCTATTGTGAGGATCGTTAACATGTTAATAAAATAGTTGAAACCACAGTGGTTCCATTGTCACATCAGTTCTCATACATATTATCAGAGTTCTCCTCTCTCTATTACAGCCATCTCAAACCTGATACATTTGAAATAACTAGAGTCTGTGATATGATAATGGATTGATAATAGCTCATTGTTAAACTTAGTTACCAGATTATGTTTTAATATCCGTTTTATTGTTAATTTTATCCCGTTTTTACTAGTCATCATCTGTTTTTATTGTTAGTTTTTATTTTGTTAATGTTATTTCGGATGTAACTGGTTTGAGATGGCTGTAATAAAGAGAGGAGAACTCTGATATGTATGAGAATTGATGTGACAATGGAACCACTGTGGTTTCTACTATTTTATTAACATGTTAACGATCCTCACAATAGCCAATTAGAAGGCTTGAAAATGGCAGGTAATGCCGAAACGTTGCCACCCTATTTAAAAATCTGAGTACGATTTTTTTTTACCCTAAAAAGATCCACAACTTACACAAAATATTAAAATAAAGGGTACAATTTAAATTGATTAACAATTTTAAAATAAATTTCAGTCACAGTGGTATTGGAACAATACCAAAGATAAATAATTACAATACATACTGCAATACTGCCGTAATGTTTATGGCCCTTTAAATCCCTAAAGGCGGCAATACACGTTGCAGGTGCTGAAAAGAAAACCACAGCGTGCATGCATTAGTAAGTTATGACAGAACTGCATAGTTATATCTTATCATAACTAATAGTGTAACTAGATAGAATAAGCACTTTGCATATAACACTCTAAGGTGATTGTGAACCTCATTATTATAATAATTTACAAGGAGGCTTTGTACAGACTTCTTTATAAAATGCTTCTAAACATTATAGCTTAAGCATTAAAGTAACTAGGGGGNATTATAATTCAAAAGTACAAGTCCTGTCATGTGCTCAACAACTAAGAAGAGGAGTAAACATTAAAATTAGAATAATATAAATTTATCATAATTTTTTCTTTTAATAATAACTTGGTTGTTGCATTATGTAATTAATATTTATTACTTTTGTAAATGCCCTAAGCATAGATTAATAAACATTAATTACAGAATTATTAATCTTTGTCATAATTTCATAATGCTATACGTTACTAGTAAAGCACCTTGTGTAGCTCAAAATTAATTACCTTTTATCACGTTATTTCAAGTGATGTTTATGTAAATATAATTATTACAAGCTGTAACATCTTCCTTAAGTTTCAAACAACTATAGAATGTAAGTGCAGCATAAAATGTGTGATCTATGTTCTTAACATATGTAAATTTACTTTTATTTTTGTACACAAGAATATTTTAAGAATGCACCTTCCTCCTAGATATTTTGTACTTTCATTCTTTTTAATTATTTATGTCTTTCTTTTTTTAATTATTCTTGTGTATTCGATTAGAAAACAAAGTGTAAATAATTCAATTTGTCATTTAAATGTAAAATCTCCTGACTTTTATTTTTTATCAGATATATAGAATTTTTGTTCTTTCTACTTTGATTCACACCTTTTTCAGCATTCCTAGCCCTAATTCCTTATGGTTTTGACAGCTTGCCATAACTATCCAGCGATCATGAGTGCCCTTATGAATTTTTCCAGGGGAGGGGGGGGGGGGGGGGGGAATAAACTCAACAGAAAACTGAAACAGTTAATTAACAACACAGAACTGTTTAGAAATACTCTCCATTGTTGTGTTTTATTTGTTTTGCAAATAAACATAATTTTTGTTGTTCCATTTTTTCACAATTAGTAAGTTCCACTATAGCTATATAAAAACAGCTAACAAACTAACCTGGTGTTACCAATATCTTGAATACATCTACAAGACATGACTGAGATGTTGCATTGTCATTTTATTGTGATTTCCAATCAGATTGATAATGCTATCTACAAGAATGTGAGATTCAATGCTGCCATCATTGCATATGATCTTATCCCAAGGTGAATAGTCATCTAAATTGCACTCAGTTTCAGCATCATCAATTCCTGCAACAAAATAAATAAATGTGACAGGGGTTTAAAGTGCCCTTCTTTAAACTTAGTTATATGGAATAAGTAACCCCCTATATCCAGGGTTAACAGTTGAGTACACTAGCTTACTTTTAAGCACAAGGAATGATAGAGTAGATTAGTGTGCTGTTCTTGCCTCTAAAATCGTTCCCAAGTGTTTAGGATAATAGTCGGTATTAGTAGGATCATCACAATACGGTTAATGAGTTCTTAGTAATAAATCTATAGCGGTGTTGTGAAGGGAACTATAGTCCACTAAAACATGTCTGCATAAGAATAATAAAAACTATCTCTCCACGTAAATTCAAACTTTATTATTCAAAGTAGCTTTCAGCCTTCATGAGGCTATCATCTGAGCTTAAGAACAAACAATAGATGATAAACTAGGAAACATAGCAAAAACCTAAACAATATTTAATACAATAATTAAATCGATAAAAATCCGTTAAGGAAATTATAGTTAACAATTAATTAAAACATGGAGCATAAATAAAAATAAATATACAAAACAATTAGATGAAGCAGTAAAAACTAAATAAGTAAAGAATAAATTAAATTATTAAGCGTAAAATTAGCAATTAAATAAATGGGTACTTCTTTAGTTTGTTACTCCCCTAATATTTAAATTTTTTATTTAAAAGAAAATGCAAAATTAGGAAAAATGCAAGATTAGGTACTCTTTTAGCTTGGTACCCCCCAACTTCATTGCAAATTTGAGAAGACCTGGGTAAATGGGTGGGAAATAGTACTGACTTGCCTAGTTGGACAGTTAGTACTATGCCTAACAAATTTAAACACCCAGGTTATCTTAAATTTCCAATGAAATGGGTCAGTAATTAATAATATATAATGTGTGGATTTTACATAATTCCCCAAAAGGGGAGTAACCATCTAAAGAAGTGCCATAAACTATAAAATGACAAGTCAATTTATTGACAAACAGATAAAATAACTGAATTACATAAAATGACTGTGAGTGAAAAAACAGAATAAAAAGAGGTGAAAAGTAGATATCCTACCAAAATGTGAAAGAAAGAGTTGCATTAGTAAAAGGAAATAAGTGAAATGTGAATCTACTTTATGTGGGAAATCGACATGAGACTGACACTGGCTGTAATTCAAGCCAGGGCTCTAATCCCCTCTCTCATTAATGTTATCTTTTGTTTCCCTTCACTGACTCCTTAGGATTTCCAAGTTTTCTAGTGATAGTCACTTTTCTTCAGTTGATCCCTTATGATTATATTAGATTTCCTTATCCTTTTGGTCTTTAATGATAAAATAGTAGTTTGAAAAATAAAAATATGGAAAAGTAACTCTTTGGCAATACTATGTTTACTCAAATGTTGTATTAATTCTATCTCAAAAAAAAAAAAAAAAATGTAATTTTTGATTTACAATTCAAGGCCTGAAGATGCCTAGGTATGGGCGAAATATAGCCATAGACAAATTTTAAGTAAAAAAAATATTTTTATTTTTAAAACTTTTTTATCCCTTAAGACCAAAAGGATAAGGAAATACTCTTCCATCTGTGGTATTCACTCTACCACCTCTCTATCCCTTTTACTCTACCAACTTTTATCCATTACTCCACTATAAGCTAGCTACTCCATCAACGTTATCCAGGCATAAGTAATAGACTTAACTAACGAATGTACAACTTCTAGAAGTTTCTTAAATAATAGAACAATTATTACAGGATAACCGATTAGCCATAAATCCCATCTATAATTAAAGTTCCGGGAAAATTCATTAAACAACTCTTAGGAATGAAATGTACCATCAGTGAAAATCCAGCCTCGCTCTTTCCTCACGCTATCATCTGCAGTTATCCTTAAAGTTACTACCGCATCACCATAGTTCCGTTTGAACCATTCTATATCAGATTTTCTTCTGGCATCACTTACTATCCAAATTGGTTTGGCATCAGCTGAAACAGAATGAAAGTAGAACAGAGCTTTAAGATTGATAACAATACCCTAAATTGGTAAGGATATTTACTCATGCTTAATAGAATGATATGTAACATGTAATTATATATTTACTAAATATACATGTGTGTCATTTTTTTCTATTTTTATTCAAAAAATATATTCAGAGTGCATTTAGAAGTTGCATCCTAGAGAGAAAATTATTCAGCCTCTAACCACCACCAGTCTCAAATAACACTTACCATTGTACATCTGCAAAGCAGCCCTGCAAAAATAACCAGAGTCTTTAGCCCTGACAGCTTCACTCCAGTCTAACATTGCTTTTCTATGAATCTCCTTAAATTCTCGGGAAGACATAAGGTCCTCAAACGATACTCCTTTTTCTTTTGCCCAATGCTGCTTTATAGGTCCAGATAATTTAATGACAGTGCAAACATCACCTCCAATTCTAAATAAATATATATGAGGTCTGATCAATAAGTATTTGACCTTCATTTTTTTTTGGTCAAAGAAACGAAGCTCTGGGGGCGGGGCTTGATGCTCATGTTTTTGTACGTCTGCATCACGAGTCAGCGGCAGGCTATTATTAATTAGTGAGCAAGTGTGAGTGGGTGTCGTCGGATTTTTCTTTTAGACAAAATGACAGAAAAATGTTCAACTGCGTTACAACATCAATTTTTTTTTTTTTAAGCTTAGTGATTCTTAAGGCCGGGCCACACCTATACGCACCGTGTCCGCACCGTGCCCGCGCCGTGTGATGGCCGTGTGTATGACAACACTCGGTAAGGAATAAACCTAAGGAAATGTTAGGCATGGTCCACACCTCTCCGCACCGACATTTTATTTGTTTTGTTTACTTTTTGTCATTTCCTTAGTTGTCCAACACACGGCCGTCATACGGTGTGGGCACGGTGTGGACAGGTGTGGCCCGGCCTTTAAGGGGAAACAATCAGTAAGATTAAACAAGTGTTTAGGAACGAAGCGATGGGCACCACATAAATAAAGCAGTGGTACAACCGCTTCAAAGATGGCCCCTCAATTGTAAGAAGTTTTAGCACAACCTTTGCTGAGACCTTCCTGAGGGCCAAGTCATCTATCAAAATTGATTGAATGGACCCAAAACTAATGTTCACCTCATCTACAAGTTCTCTGATCAACTTTCAGCGATGCTGCATCACCAAGTTTCTTACTTGTTCATTGAAAGCCTCATTTCGGGATGTTAAGGGCCTCCTAGAACATGCTTCTGATAAGTTCTGATAACATCCCACTGATAAGTGGGCATCTTTGAAGCGGTTGAATCACTCCTTTATTTGATTGGTGCCCATCTCTTCGTTCCCAAACACTTGTTTAATCTTGCGGATTGTTTCCACTTGAGAATCACCAAGCTTAAAACAAAAATTTGATGCAATAAAGCTGTTCAACATTTTATGAAATTTTGTCAGAAAGAAAAATCCGACGACACTCACTCGCACTTGCTCACTAATTAATAGCCTACCACTGACTGAATCGTGTTGCAGACGATCAAAAAATTGAGCATGTGCTGTGCAGTGGGCATGCCTACATCCGTACACCAAGTCCCACCCTTGCAGTTTCATTTGTTTGATCAATTAAAATTAAGGTCGGATACTTTTTGATCAGACCTCGTAAGTAAAATAACACGTTCATCAGGCATGTAAGGTATACAGTTTATTAAGTAGACAGAGATTTATATGTTGTACTTTAGAATACTCCCTTCTTAATTATATGCAGTAGTGATTGTTTTAAGAACATGTTTTCTTTTTTTTGATTTTATGTACGGATGTTATAGCATGTTTTTTTTCTTTCCTTTTTTATGTTTCAAAAATAATTACAATCTGTTCTGGATTATTTTGTTTTATTTGACAATATGTTAAAAAACTGCATAGAAAAGAAGCTCTGAACAACAGGGGAAAAATAAAATTATGTAAATGATTAGGTATTAACTTTAAATAATCATAGACAATATTTGAAAAGGCTAATTTGAATTGACTGTACAGATTAATATTGGAAAAAGAAAATTCAGCCAGTGGTTCCTTAAGCTCAGGCAGAAGGTTGTTAAAATGAGTAGCACAGTAAAAGACATCTCATGACACCTAGTGATTATAAATGAAACTTGCTCAAATCTGGCTATAACCACCAAACCATATTCCTCAGTATTACCCCACTTTTTGTTATAAACAGCCTCATATTATTCAGTTTTACCTTAGAGTATTTCCCTTCTATTTCCTATGTCAGTGACCCTCTACAAGTCACTGTAGTTTGTTTTTTTGTAGTTTGTGATCTTCTTCTTATACATAGTTAGTAAATATTAGTCTAAAAATGTCTAACGAGGGCCAATAGTTCTCACAAGATACCTTCGCTATACTATATTGGATATTTTTTACAAATAATATAAACTAAAATTAGCAATGATAGATTTAAAGTTAAAAGTAAAGCTAACTTATCTATAAGGGCATCCGTTAGAAAATCTTTTCCACACTTTCTCTTTCCGCTAACTAGAAGAACGCAGGCTAGAGAACCGATAGCTTCATTCATCGTTAATTGTCTTTGCTATAGCACAATTATTTAATTTCAAAGAATTAAAATAAATTTATAAAGCTTAAAACTAAGAAACACTTAATAAGATAACAAGCAACAGGTAGACATAAAGATCCTTTTTCCCTTAAAAAATATGGGTTAAGACTTTGGTTTAATAAAATTAAAAATAAGGTACTTCAAAATGAAAAACAGTTAGTATTTTCTTTCACTAATAAACAATTCAATTTACAATTTAAAATAAGAAATAGATTTTGAATTCAAAAGGAGCACTTTTGGAAAAGTGATAAAGATTAAAGATAAGATAGCAATAAAAATACCCAGGTTAATCTGTCACCTTTGCTTTTGTAATGCAGGTTTAAAAAATTCAAGGATGGAAATACATAATACTCATATATTTAGGGTTTAGGGCAGACATGGGCAAACTTTTTAAGAGGAGGGCCAGGTAAAATAAAAAATTATCGAGGTGGGCCGAAAAAAATAAACAAAACAATTTATTGTAACACAACCTAGCAGAAGCTAAGAACAGGGGGTTTACGTGCCCCGTTAGACAGTGAATGACTTCTAATCCTCAAAAGGTATTGGTACCTACCTAGATAATATATTTTTGAGTACAAATATCATATTATAATATATCTTTGTAGAAATTTCTCTCAAAAAGTAAAATATTTATGCGTATATACATTTGTAATTATATTGACTAATGCCTATTAACTAAAATCAACTGTGTGTGTTATGTTATGTGTAATGTTAAGTCCACACTAGTAACATCGTTTCTACAGGAGAAACTGAAGAAGTTGCTGGTGGACTTCGGTAATTTCACCAGATAAAGAACTCTACAAATAGGCTTGTGATTTTTATTAAGTTTTTAGATAACTTGTTTAATAAAACTTTCTGTACAATAATAATTCTATTTAAATGATAATCCTCATATTCTTCTTTTCCTTCTATTTAAATAATTTCATCTGTAAGATAGAGAGAAAAACAAGTGAACTAGATAGTAGTGTAATTATCTCGAAATTACAAAAAAATTGACTCAGATTTCTCTTGAATGCCGACACGTTATTCTATTCTTGCTATGCATAAAATAAATGTTGTCCTATGTGTAATTGTATGGGTATGGGTTATTCAAAATCATGTCGCGGGCCGGATTGACTTCCCCGAAGGACTGCACTTGGCCCGCGGGCCGTATTTTGCCCATGACTGGTTTAGGGTTACCATAATTTGATTATGAAGGCCAGATCCGGACAAAGGGAACTCCAGGAGGGGGGTCTGGAAGGAAATTTAAAAAAATAAATAAATCAATCAATCTGAGACAACTCTGACAAACATTCTCATATACAAGTTCATAATTACTTAGCCCAGTGTTTTCCATTTACTAGTTTTCGTATGTACATTTAATTATTATTGAACATTTCATCAAAAATGATAATAAAAATAACTTCTCCTGGGCGGGGAATCGAACCCGGCCTCTCTCTGTCCGCGTTTTAAGCTATTTTCTCAGGAACTAGATTTTTCCCGGGAAAACGGCTTATATCGTTATATTTGTATTTGAATGGACTACATTTTAGATTTTTAATCAAAATTGTCCAAACCGTTTTTAAGAGATAATTTTTTTCACGGTTTTAAGGAGTGTTTGGAGGGTAACGCCCCCAAATTTAGAGCTACAATTCATTCTCAATTTCGCCTCGGGGTATGATTTTTCTGAACATGTGTGCCAAATTTCGTCAAAATCGGCCCAGTAGTTTACAGTTTTGTAGGCTCCAGGTGTTTGAGTTTGCACAGACGACAGATAGACATTTTTTAAAAACCACGTTTTTGGAGTCAGGGGACCTACATGTAAATCCATCAAAATTTCAAAATAGAATTTTTGCGCTATCATAATATATTTTCTCTTTATATGAGAAAGTAAACAATATCACATGTATATGATTTTTTTGTAAAATTAGAAAAATAAATAAGTTACAAACATGTAATTACGTTATTTATTTATTAAAATAATATTTGTTAATATTTATTTATTAATAAATAAATAATACTGCTTTTGTAGTTTCATCTTAGTAAAATCACTTTTCCGATCATCTTAGTAAAATCTGGACGCAAAACCAGACAGATGTTTCATATCCGGACTTATGGTAAACCCTACATTTAATACTTGAGTTGGGACAACCGACTAGAAAAAACAACCGAATGAATAAGTCAATTCAGGAAAAAACACTCGATTACATTCAATTGACTGAAAACTGTCTCATAGCGGGTATAGTATATATTTTTGGGTCTTTGAAGGGTTTTTAAAAATCGTTTCTTTAAAAAATAATGTAGACATTTTCTTGAAAGAGAAAAAATAATTGCGCATGTGCAGCTATTATTAATCCTAGGCGGTCTTATAGGAAATTTTGGGCTGATTCCGAATATACTTCATGAATATGTTTAATATAGATTACTTTTTAGAAAATGAAAAACATGGTACATAGGCATACGGAGTACAAGTACAAAAGTCAAAATAGTGTATAATTTTGACCCAGCAAGTGATTTATTTTGATGCTGAACATCTATAAAACAAGAATATGTGTGAGCATCACAAGATTTTTAAAGGCCCATTTACACTTTGATTAGTGCAAGTGCGAGTGTTAATGTGTAAAAATTACTTAACGCTTACACTAAACACATAGTCCAAACTTTTACCACTTGGGAATCATCACATAAACTCAAACGAATGTTTTTGTCTACTCAGGTCATTTTTCTACAATGATTTTAGTTTATTAAAAAATTAATTTATTTAAATTTTGTCACCATAGTTATCGCTTAAGTTTCTTTAATTAAATTTCTTGTTCTTAAAAAATTTTTGTCAGCTGATTTGATTTAATTTCCTAAATAATTCATAGCACACTAAGTTCACTGAAGAGGAAGAATTTAAAAAAAATATATTTAACCTATTTGAATTTAAAAGTCTGTTCAGTACTATTTTGACATGTAGGACCCTGGGTAACTAACATGACAAATGTTGTATTCCTCAAGAGTGTGATAAAATAGTTAAAACAAAACATGAGGGTCAAATTTAGTTCAAAAAATAATCTTAAAAGGTAAGTCTTGAGGCTATGGCCACACCGGAGTTACCTCGCTACCTGGAGCTTAGTGGCTTGGCGTGTAATCCATGTGAACCAACCTTCTAGAACATAAGAGACCGGCCACAATGCGCGCTTGGTTACTAGGCGAGTTAACATGCGAGTTGCTAGACAAACAGTCCATTCTATTCTACATGGCTCTGGTGTGGCAGTAGCCTAAGGTTATTTTGCTATCTTTGCCCCCTGTAGGGGGCAAAATATTAGAGATAGAAAAAATGTTTCAAGTAAAATTTTATTATGTTTCACCGTAGAATCCAAACATGCTGACAAAAATATACACTCTAATTTGAAACTTTGAAGTTAAGTGGCCTGGGGGCACAATGGGCGGTTGCCTCTAGTGCAGGATAGCATGAAAACAAACTTCCCTTCACATGGTACAGATCTTCCAAGTTCTATTAATTAGCAGTTTGTGAGAGACACCAAGGGATGTGCCACATAAGCGTGACACATAGGAACTGTTCCAACATCAGACAATACGTCATTAAGATGTTGGCTCACGCTTATGTGTCACATCCCTTGGTGTCTCTCACAAACTGTGTAGCCTATTGTTGCAGTGTGCAAACACAGTATTACATTGCTGTTGTTTTGCCAGCCAAGCAAGAATGGCGGCATGAGAGCACGCTCGTCTCTGATAAGTCCTATATCTGATCTTCTTGGTCTGGTATAGGTCCAGAGTTGGATGGGCATCGTCGGGCCCCTGATGAGTCGGAAGCGACGAAACGATGCAGGACATAGCGTAATGCTGAGTCAACATCTTAATGACGTATTGTCTGATGTTGGAACAGTTCCTATGTGTCACATCCCTTGGTGTCTCTCACTAACTGTGTAGCCTATTGTTGCAGTGTACAAACACGGTATTACATTGCTGTTCTATTAATTTATTGGAACCCGTTCAAAAGTTAAGATGGGGAGGGGAGACTTTTGGAACTCTCTGTATATGGAGTCTATAAGAGAGCAACAACATAAAAGTAAACAACCAAACACTGAATGAATAAAAATATAATTTAATTATCAATATAAACATAAACAATTATCTAAACACACTTATATAATATAATAGATAAAGCATTTTCTTTTTATTATACAGAAAAATAAATTAATTAAAAAATATAAAGATAATTGCTAATTGAAATATAAAAACAGTTTAAAGAGATTTTAATTTTTAGTAATTAATTTCTAAGTTTACTAAAATTAAGAAATTATGACAAAGTAAATCACCAAATTTAACTGACAGCAACATGTCTAATCATTGATGTATTATTGCTAGTACACAATACAGTCTTAATCAATAATCAATCTTACTTGGTTAAATTAACACATTCATGGCAGACTACCAATAGCCTTGGTGAGCTGGCCCTGCTCAATGAAATAAGCTAGGTGAGTGTGGAATACACGAAAAGAAGCATAAGGCAAGGCTCTTTCAGGCTAACTTGTTACAGTCTAAACTGTGGGCTTGGCTTAAGAAAATAAAGGGAAGAGTAGCTGGGAGGGTATGTTCCCGGGCCGTGGTCTGGGGCCCATGACTCAACTGGCATTACATTCTCAGGACGTGGTCCGCCATGAACGTGTTAAAGCGTAGCATTGTTATAACAGTAGTTTCCTTTGTAATAACTCTCTGATGCAAAGATATTCCAAAGAATTGCAGCAACTATTAAGGTAAAATAAATAATGAATGTCACTTGGTTCAAAATCTTTTCCCAAGAGCAAACTTTAAGATTTCTAAGAACTCTTAAGCCTAGCAATAATCCAGCCATTGCCCCAGCCAAATGAGCCACATAACCTATCTGTAAAAAGGGATTAGAAAATGAATTACAAAAAAGAGGTTTTACCCTCATTAATATTTCAATTTAATAAATACTACAGCTCTACTATTTTTAAATTTATTTAATTAATACAGTAAGTTGAACCAAATTAAGTAGCTATTTACCCCAGATGAAGTAGCACTAGAGGATCTCTCATGTAAAGCATTTGAAACGTCAATTACAGCCATAAATAAAAAAACTATAATTTGAAAAACTGCATACTTCATTTCTGACCAGTTCTGAAAGAATAAGACTATAACTTTAATTAGGTAAGAGTAGATTAAAATATTTAACATTTATTTTATTAGTTTTTTCTATTTGTGCTTTCCTTTCTCGACTTCTCTCATACCCAAATATATTATCTTTTCTGATCCTTCAAATCAACTGTCTTTTAAGGGTTTCACCTTCACTTTTTACCATATCAAATCATAAAATGGGTCCTCACAGTAAAGGAAAAAGCGGTAGCCATACGAAAAAGGTTGGGAACCACTAGTTTTAGAAACCAATTTTTTTTTTTAGTTCCCCATCCTGCTCTATGAAGATAACAAATATAAACCACTTTAGGTGCAAGGGTCCCTAGTTCCCTCAGGGGATAACAATGTTTTTTTTATCTGTAATGGCAACAAGGTATATTTTTTTTTGGGGGGGGGGGGTTTAAATAAGATGAGTAACAATTTAAAGAAGTGCCTT
>KZ651158.1:524251-542444 GCA_001010745.2 Gerris buenoi | reverse complement strand
TGTCTGTTTGTCTGTCTGTCTGTCCGTTGGCTTATATCAACTCATAAACTACTATAGCTAGAAACATAAAATTTGGCACACAGGTATTGGCACACAGGTATATACATTTTTTAAACAAGTAAGGCACGCTTCCCGTAAGTACGTGAGTTTAAATATTAACGCTTCCGGTTTCTGTACAATTAAGTTTAAATATTAAGTGTAATAGATGCATATTCTTTTTCTACACTTTAAGACCTTCAAATTGATGTATAACATGCCATGGTGACGAAAAACTTTTTTGCCACCTGCCATATTGGCCGCCATCTTGAAAATATTAATTGTAAATTTTTTTTAGTTGCATATTCTTTTTCTACACTTGTTACGGGACAATTTTCATTTATTTTAATTTAACCTTTTAAATGAGATAAAATAATTCTTTTATTCTTTTAAATAGTAATATAATCTCTCTATCTCGTATCTGGCATTATCTAACTCACTCACACTTACACATTATAAACATTTATACACATAGCAGATTATAACAGTTTATAATATATAAACTTTCAGATATCCATCAAAACAATAATTCTATATATAACACGCACTCACTCTAACATACAGCACATTGTCTCAATCATAAGCCTTACCCATAGTCATTCACTCTCACTCTCTTTTATAAACATACACACACACTGCTACATTACACACTCACACTCACACACACACACACACCACTCTAACCATCTGATTCGTTCGTTTATCTTTTACTTTTATTTTGTTTTCTTTTGTTTATCTTAACTGGACTGTTATGTATAAGATTTATACATTAGGACATAGGTTGACTTATGTTTAGTTAAAAACCTTAGTCAGGTTCTAGGTAGCGACCGAGTGACAACTGGCTCGGGAGTTCTTTTGTAACTCTGGTGACGCATATTTAGTGTGACGGTGGCATTGCTCGTATTGTACGGATTTACACAAATGTCCCGGCGCGTCATATGTGTACGAGTACAACACTTTATAGTGCATCGGGTTCACAAATAGGGGTTGTCAAACCTATGCGTAAAGACAAAGTGCAAGTGCAATCTTGGAGCTACACTTCGCTGCATCATCACACAGCTAAGCCGTTAGATTTAAGGCCCCTTAGCTGTAGGTTAAATTTAAGCCCCACTTCTTCTAGTTTTAAGATTTGGGCTTAACTGTGCGAGGAGTGCGATTGGGATTCAAGGAGCGGATTTTGCTCTCCTGTGTTGGGCAGCCTCAAGAAAACACTACTGCACACGTCTGCCGTTGATCAACGTGTTCAACGGCTAACAATAAAATTGTAGTTTACAAGGTATTTTTATTTTAAGATAAGTTCTGTTAATACTATTTGTTTCTTTTTTTTTTCTTAAAATATACATAATATTATTGCTCCTATGCACATTATTTTATGTTGGATTATTTTTATTTAATGAGCCTAATTTAAAGCCCACGACCCACCCGACTATGATAGCTGGGAAAATTAAGGTAACACACTTTGACCTTTAATTTGATGTATAACATGCCATGGTAGCTAAAAACCTTTTTTTGGTCCCCCGCCTTATTGGCATGGCCGCCATCTTGAAAATATTAAGTGTAAAAACTCCAAAATATGCCCCGTTGTCGGGTCTTTTCTGCTAATCCCCCCCACGTCTTCCGGGCGCTTTTTCGCACATACAAGGTTGCACCCTTTAACTTTTATGGGGCATTCTGATATTCCACAACTGTCTAGTACACAGAAAGCTAAAAAGCAATATGCTAGGTAGATTATCTCATTTCTTATTGGCATACATACATAAATAAACACATTTTCCATGAAAGTGAAAGGTTAAAAAAACACACAACTTACGGCTTGAAACTCATTTTTTTTATTAGAAAGACAGTGCATAAAGTATAAGACAGTGAAAATGACATGTCATGGCAAGATGGACAAAGACGTGCATTACTTTGTAAATATTGGACTTTGGACTCCCAACTTCGACTCGACGCAAAGACGTGTCTATTACACTAATGCGAATTAGACTAAAAGTTTTTCTCTCAAAACTTATCTACACTTCATTGTTTTGGTAACAAAGGCCAAAAAAAATGTTTAATATTTTTATAATATAAATTTATTTTTCAATAAATAAGAAGGACATTTTATCAGTATTGCATTGTATTGGACAGAGGTCGGAAAAAGTAGTTATATATGTATACCGATAAATAATAAGGTTCTCAACCTAATGAGTGGTTTTTTAGCCTATTGTATTCTAAACAGTTGTGGAAAATTGGAATGCTCCATAAAAGTTAAAGGGTGCAACATAAGGATATTTTATCAGTATTGTAATGTATTGGACAGAGGTCGGAAAAAGTAGTTATATATGTATACCGATAAATAATAAGGACATTTTATCAGTATTGTATTGTATTGGACAGAGGTCGGAAAAAGTAGTTATATATGTATACCGATAAATAATAAGGTTCTCAACCTAGTGAGTAGTTTTTCAACTTCTTCTACACTAGACAGTTGTGGAATATCGGAATGCTCCATAAAAGTTAAAGGGTGCAACCTTGTATATGCGAAAAATAGCCTGAAAGGCGTGGGGGGGGTGGACTAACAGAAAAGACCCAAAAACACTGCCAATCTTTGAAGTGTCATATCTCAGTAACTATTGGACTTACAGAGTTGTCGTTGGACGTAAAAAGAAGCCAATTATATTTAATTCTACTTAATTCCTTATGCATTTTCTCATAGTTTAACAGTTTTACGCCTATATTTGCCCCGAAACCAGAGCAGTACTTAAAATTTCAATTTTTTGCAAAACATTTTCCAATTTTCCAATTCTTATAGGGCCATATCTCGGAATCTATTGGNAATCCATCAAAATCTCAAAATTGAATTTTTGCCCCATCGCAATACTTTCTCTTTATATGAAAAAGTAAAAAAAAAAAAATAAATTGAATAAATATAATTAATTTAATTTAAGCGAGAAATAAAATAAATGGCATGAAACGATAGTTGTGTGAGGAATATAGAAACGATAAGGAGCAAAATCCGCAGACTTGGTCTGTGCGTGTGTGTTGACAATGGCAGACGGGGTCCGCGGATCTCATGTCCGCCGACAAGGTCCTGTCGTTCGTTTCTCCACTACAGTAATGGAACAACTAGAGTTAGTGCGTTGACAGCGCGGGAAATTGAGTGACACACAGATTGGCCAACCTCCCTGGGGGAAAAAATAAAGCCACTAGGTCTGTAGGTACGGGTGGGGCAGCGTTTATCCAGATGGCCTCTCCCCTCCACTAGAGACATCTATCTTTGCCTAGTTGGCCCGACCTTTTGTCCGGGAAAATCTCAAGCTCTCATTGGCTCGTCCCCCCATTTGCTATTTTTTTCCCGCGCTGTCAACGCACTAACTCTAGTTGTTCCATTACTGTAACGCACATACCGGGTCCGCGGATTTCCCCAAATCCGTAGGAAAAGTCCGTGGTCCGTTGTAAAAATCCGCTCGTGTGTGGCTAGCCAATAGGTCTATATTCAAACTGAAAATAACGAAATTTCGATTTGTAGCGAGCAATATTAATTTCTTCTGTTATAGCTTATAAAAAAGGAGCTAATAGGAAAGGAGGAACATAACCATCCAACCTATAAGTCAAGAATGGTCTCATTCTAAAGTAGGAACAAATTGAAGTTGCTGTATTTAATATTAAAACGCGTGTACAAACAATTAGTAAATATATTAACGGTAATTTTATATTAAAAAGTGACACGTTTAGCTAATAAAAAAAATCAAAATACTATTGAGAATCATAACATTTGTACTTACCGTAGCCTGATATGTAGGGCAGCTCTATAGTCAAATAATATAACACCAATACCTTGAAAAACATACTTTTAAAAAATTCAGTCAACTATTATAAATATTACACTTCTTTTAAAACAAAAATTACAATTAAAACTAAAAGAGAAATTGTTTGTTTAGCTTAACAAATTATCAGGGAGGTTACACTTTAGAAAAAAATGTTGAATTCCCCGCCAAACAATACTCTATCCCCTCCCTGTTAAATTGTGCCCGCTATTTTTTAAATGTTTAGACCAAAGTTCGGTGATAATGGTTAAGGAGTGATTTTGTACAGTATTATGTAGTTTAATTTATTAATAAGTTCGTTTTTAGTTTTTACAATTATAATATATACTACGATATTCTATATGCAGCGTTATATCTGGCCACCATGAGTGAATTCATTACAATACAAGGTTTGAGTAAAAAACATAAATGTATCCAGTTTAGTAGATTGTTTATGTTTTAAGTTCATTTTTTTCTTTAGAAACTCTAATTTTGCGTCTGTTGCTATAATACATTAAATTATACACTATTCTTCATTATTTCGGACAGTTTTTGTCTTTGGAAAAAGGGCAAATATTACAATTTCCACAGTTTAAACTCCGCGAATAAGTAATCAAGTTTTTTTATTTCAATCTTTGGAGTTTGTTGGAGAATTTAACTCTTGTCGACCTTGATGATGTACTTTTATCTACCGTTATTTAAAATACTGCCCAGGATGCTTTGTAAAGTTTTAATAAAAGCAAATGCTATGATTTCTTTAAAAAATCAATCTCTTTAACACTAATTAAAGGGTTGGTTTCCTTTCTTTATGTTTATATTATTAAAGATAGGACATCGATTGAGATAGACATACAAAATTGCTCATTAACTAGTGATAAAATCCCTTAGGTGTAGGTTTCCACTGCTGGAATTGTGGTAACCATCCAGTATTTTTTTTTTTTTTTTTTTTTTTTTTTGTAGAAAATGTCAAAAAACAGAATTTCCCAACATTTGCTCTGTGAAACAGTGAAAGGACATCTGTCTAAACCAGATCGCCCATAGTTAAGTAGATGGTTTGAAGGGGTATGCTTATTTTTTATTTCTAATCTTGGGGATTGAGAAATCTGAAGACGTTAGTGAATTAATAAACCCAGGCTAATCTTGAACAACATAATATTTGGTTAATAAATGTCTGGAGGATAACAGCCACTTTACGCATCCACTTAATTTGTAGAAGTGTGAAACTTTTCTTACTTATCTTGGTTTCAAACCATCACCATATATGTAGCTATACATGATTGCGAGTTTGAGTGTGATCCTTAGTCTATCTTGTAAATTTTACACAATGTCATGTGCTCTATTTTGTTTAACCTTCTGCCGGGCGCGCGACGGCACTCAGTGCCGCCAACATAGATTTTTAAATATAAAACGCAACTGGTATGTTCAAGGTCGAGGAGGCTTATCAGTATTCCTATGTTAAACCCTTCTAGGGAGTGAGAGATAGCTAGCAGTTGTTTATCAGTGCTATTTATTGTGATATTGTGAATTAATTTGTCCTACCTCTACATAGCGGAACTCAGTGCCGTTTGCACCCAGAAATGTAAGTATTTTTTATTCCTATAGACCACAATTATTTGCAATTTTCTTATATGAGTGTTGATTTAATATTAGTTTTCATTAATATTTAGATCCCCCCCCCCTTGTAAAAGGGGGAGGGTACCTAGGGGATGGGGGTTTATTATTTAGTTATAACATTTTTCATTCAAAATGTATCTTCTAGGGGTCAAGAGAAAAAATATACAATAATCCTGAAGATTGGATCAGAATTTTTAAATTTTTATTTTTTATTTTTAAATATTTTAAATGTCTTATTTTATTTTATTTTTTTTAAATAATGTAAATGTCTTAAATTTAAATTTTTTTTTTATTTTTAAATTATGTAAATGTCTTAAATTTTAATTTTTATATTAAAAAAAGTATAATTTTTGTATTAAAGAAGTGTAATTAGTTGTAAGTTATTGTTATTTAACCTCTAAATAAAAAATATACTGGTTTAAAGAGAGTTAAAGAAAGTCAGAACTGAGTACCGCGCGCGCCCGGTATTGAGACTCTAGATGGCGCGCCCAGCAGAAGGTTAATAACCTTTATATTTTTGTAGCTCATTTATTTTTTTATTTTTATTTTTTTCATTCAGGATATGCATTATTAAGTTACTTCTGGGAATGAAAATAGAGGGTAATTTTTATTTTGACTAGTTACTTTTAATTCCTTAAAGGTTACTGGAAAACCGTTGAGGTGAGTATTTCATTTGCCCTACCTACTAAATGGTGATTTATGCTCTTTAGTCGAAGCAATAATATGGTTTTTACAACTACTGGAACAACACACCAACCTCATGTCACCCATTACATGTATAGTTTTTTAGCCACATGATACAAGTAAGAACTTTTAAACTTAATTTATTTATTCCTTCATTGACTGTTTAGTTGGTAATCAAATTTTTGTGTTTTTTTTTTCTGATTGAAGTTGGTCAATGCGGTAATCAAGTTGGAAGTGAGTTTTGGCCTGAGATTCTGAAAGAATATGGACTAATAGAATCTTCCAAAAGTCGGTGGAATGGCAGCTTCAATAGTTTTCTTTATCCTACAAGTGGAGCAACTCCTGACCCTCTTGACTTAAGAAATGGGAACATTAAAGCCAGAGTAAGTATGGCTGAAACAAAGAAAGATTTGCTTTAGTTTAAATTTTACGTTGTAATTTTTTTTGTGCTTAAGTATTTACTTAATTCTGCTTAGTGGATAGAGTACTATAAGAAAGTTCACTAAACTAGGTTTGCACCTTGGGGTACATGTGAGGTCTTACTGCTTCCTTGTCTTAAGTCCCCCAGGATCATATGCAGATAAAACTATATCTTTTAGAAAAACAATTGTAAAAATTACTGATTTATAGTCACAATTATAAAAACGAAATAATAAAATAACTTAGTTATTATTGACAAGTGTAGAAGATGTAACGTAAATAGTGCAGACTAATAGTTCACGTGATGGGTGTGTGCTAGACTTTAACTATAGCTTCATGACTACATCCCTCTTATTTCCTTTAGATATCCATAGCTCAATCAAGACTCTTTTAGAAGGTTCATAGTACCTTGAGCTACTACCATAAAGCGCTAAATATAATTTAGTAAACAGTCCTGGGTTTCCAAGTAAGGAAACATAAAGAAAAAAAATATTGCAGTTATCTCCCCTTGCAGGCCCCCAGACTCTGCTTTTTGCGGAGATCTTTAATAAGATCTTTAATTTACCAATATTTTTTTTTATAAATATTATTTTTTGTTGCAGGCAGTGTTGATTGATATGGAAGAGAGTGTTGTATCCAGATTTGAAAAAGGTCCTCTCAGAAACCTCTTTGAAAAAGACTGTATTCTGACAAATTCTGGAGGATCTGGCAACAACTGGTATGTGTAATGAAGTATATTTTCTAATCCTATAATTTATTGATTTAAATTTTTGGTGGAAGTGTTCATATTACTTTTTTATAATATGCACAAGGATAAAATAATAAATTTATATGCTTCTATAATGAATTTTTATCATGATTTTTTCCCTGTTTGTGAATTTTATATTTTAGGGGATTATTATTTTTCATGTGTTTCAATCTGTTAAATATTTGTAATACTATAATAACCATTGTATTTTTTTAAGGGGGGTAGGCTTTTACAGTCATGGAAATGAACTACTGGATATTCTTGATGAAATGATAAGGATATCTGCTGAAAAATGCGATTGCCTTCATGGTTTCCTTTCTATGTATTCCTTATCAGGTGGCACTGGATCTGGTCTTGGAACTAGGCTACTTACATTTTTATCGGATTTCTATTCTAAAACAGAAAGGTATGTAAATCATAATATTCTAGGCCTCACTGTTAAGGGGCGTCCACACTATGCCAATTGGCATCATTCAGCCTATCGGCAAAGCCGAATTAGTGTGGACATGCTGACGTGCTGAAAGCCGAACCGAATCTAACCCGAATTGGCTTGGTCCTGATCAAAGAAAGCCGACCCGAATGTACTGTGCCGAACGTGCTGACTGGCACAGGCCGATCGGCCTCATTCAGCTTATTGTGGACGCGCCTTTATACCAATGAATAAAATATGTTAATTAGCATTGAATTCAGGATATAAACAGTATTTGAGAGCCTAGTATCAAAGATGGACTTAAAACCCTCTTTTAGATTTTTAGTAATCAACTGTTGCATCTGCTGTGACAGATTTTACTATTAATTTGCAACAGAAAAGCCAGAAAATGGGTAAAAATACAATTATATATTACAAAAGCCAATCAGGAGGCCGCATTCTGCAAAACCATTCCCACCAGATATATCCAGAGTAAAAATCAGTTTACTAAGCAGAAAGCTTGATATTCTAGATGGCGTTGTTTTCTTTAAAAAAAGAACCTGGTTTTTGTTTAAAAAGCAGAAAACTCGTCTTTTTAACTCATTTTTACTGCTAAAATATTAAATGAATTCACGTTTTCTAAACTTCCAACTAGTTTTGAGTCTATTAAGATGGTACAGAAATAATTGCACAGCTCTAGAATTCCACCTGTAGAATTTGATCTACAGTTTTTCAGCTTTCCTGTAAAATGTGAAGTATTACTGTTAGACAGTTATACATATATTGGAGGTATTGTATCTTAAAGCATACTACTATATATAGTTTTAGTTTTGTTTTTCAGTCGAACATTTCCTTAAATATTTAATTTAACAGATAATATAATAGGATTATGCTTTTAATTTTTGATTCATCAAATTTGGCCAAAAGCAGAGTTAAATGAAATAGTATGATTGCAAAATTAAATGAATTCAATATTTAATGCAATCCAATTTAAACAATTACTGTCCATCCCGATTTCAACAGAATAAAAACAGAACAGAATAACAGAATAAAAAAAACAGAAATAAAGAATAAAAACTTCTGAATAAATAGTGTTTTGGCATTTATTTTTTAAAATGTTACATCTTAAGCTAAAATTATTTTATTGTGAACCTATCTTTTTATTTATTATTATTGTTTTACCTTTTAGATTTGCTGTGTGTGTTCATCCTGGAACTCAATATGATGTCATTAATGCACCATATAATATTGGATTTACTCTGAGTAGCCTAACAGAGTATGCATCTTGTGTTTTTCCTGTGGATAACGAGGTTCATACTATTTTCTTTATGTTCTTATTGCTAATTTATTAGCAGTAGTTATTTTTGTTGCACTATTTACCTAATTCTTGCTAAACTTCACAATTTTATAAATTTTGTGTTGTAATTACAGTCAGACCTCCTTATAACGAACTTCTTTACAACAAAAATCTTTATATAGCATTTATTTTTATTTTTATTTTATTTATATTTTTTTTATGTCCTACGAATTCTCTACATAAAAGTGTTTCTACAGGACAAAAATAATTCCTCTACAACGGACAAAACTCATAGAAAGAGAGGACAAGATCTGACTAAAAATTAGTCTGTCCCAAATGAGAGTTAGTGCGTTGACACTGTGGGAAATCAAGTGACACGCAGATTGGCCAACCTCTTTAAGAGAAAAAATTAAGCCACTAGGTCTGTGAGTAGGGTAGAGGGCCTCTCCCCTTCACTAGAGACATTTATCTTTGCCTAGTTGGCCCGACCTTTTGTCCGGAAAAATCTCGAAGTCTCATTGGCTCCCCACCCCATTTACTAGTTTTTCTCATGCTGTCAACGCACTAGGAACACCTTGTTACTATATGATAAGTTGAGAAGTGTTAAACTGACTGAAGATGACCTTTTAGGGTTGAAACATTTCAGAATTATGAATTAAACTGGTAATTTATTCACACCTTAAAATGTCTATCACTTATCAAATCATTAGTGCTTGTGGTATTTTTGGTTTCCTATATGTATTTCCTTCAAAACATTTGTAGGTGTTTCTTGCTCTAGCCCTCTAATAATTTTGCTTATTCTACGTCCATATAAGTGGAATCGGAATCATCTTTGCACAGTATAGAGAGATCTCTTTCTTAGAAGGGGAGATTGTTAAAAAATATTTAGAAGTGAAAATGGTAGGAATAAAAATCTTCCTTTTCTAGGACCACTTATTTTTTCTCTTAAAAAATAATTCTATATAACAAAATTTTTCTTAAGCATTTTTTTTCTGGAACCATCAATTTAGTTGTATGGAGATCCGACTATATTTTAACCTGTTAAACTTGAGATGAGTGTAAATTTGTATTTGTGTTTTTTAATTTTTAGGCTTTGACAAACATAATTCAAACTCACAAAGTGCCTTTGCATGATCGACAGATGACCGGTGTAATGAAGTTGGATACATACAATAGTATGAATAAAATTATTTGTAAAATGCTTCTAGAATTAACAAGGTGTGCAGGTGATTTTATATGATGCCTCACCCGATCCTTATCCTTTTCCTTCCTCTTTGGCACCTATTTATTTTTCCTATGTATTAAAATAACCTATAAGAGGATATTTGCACTGTTAGATTACTTTACCAACTCATGCAAACATTGTTACTTTTCTTTACCTGTGGTAGTAGGATAAGTTATGATTTCGCACAAAAAAATTGTTTTTGAGATTTCAACTGAATTATCCGAATTCTGGGTGTTTTTAAGAGCTCCTGAATGGTTTTTGGCATACACCTGTATGGGTGTTATCATCGTAGCGCCCAGGGAATTTAACCTAGAGAGTTGAAACTTGGTAGTAAGATCAGTCCTTACTTCTAGTTGTGCCGCCCGGAAAATCAACATTTTCCTCCATCTTGTACCCCATTTGCTGAGTCAGCAAAAATTTAAAACAATTGTAAAAAATCTAAAAGTGGGCCGATTAAGTTGAAATTTTGCAAAAATGTACCTTTCTGTATGGCATACAAATCCACAACATTTAATTTTGACATTGGCCGCCATTTTGAATTTTGAAACTTTTGATGGTTAATAAAACCAAAAGAAAAAACACATTTTTGACGACCTGTAGCATATCGTTGGAACCGGTAAAAAATAAGGAACAAATATAAAAAAAACCTATGAAATTCCGTTTAAAAGTTATAAGCAAACTTAATTATTAATTAGTGCGATACTTTTTTCATACATCAGTTTGTTTACATCTGTCAAAATATTGCCAAAATTTAAATAATTAAATAAATTAAATAAAATATTATTATTATTATTTTTTTTTTTTGAAAAGTTATAATAAAAACACATCAGTTTGTTCAAAACGATCACCAATCCAAGTACTGACCACCCCCAATGTGGCAATGTGAGAGACCACTTTAGTGGCCTCTAAAGCATTGGTTCTTAACCGGGGGGCCTCGAAAGGTATTTAGGTACTATATATATTATATTTGGAGATTTTAAGAGGGCCGTGGTTACTAAAAGGTTAAGAACCACTGCTCTAAAGTGAGGAAAAATTTTTGAGGTACCCTGTTTCTTGATATTTTATGTATAAAATTACCTAAGTTTGCTAATGGAGTATACAATTATGATACTTAAGGAAAAAATTATTAATATTTTGCATTTGGTATTTTAAAGTTGTTATAATGTATAACCTTTTTTTAAAACTTAATACATAATATGAATGTAACTAAATTTTATCATTTTAAAGTTTGCCTATTAATATATTTTTCTTGGTATAAAATCTTTAGAGAAATATTCAGTGGCGGCACGTGACCTATTTAACAGGGTGGGCTAACATACTTTACTTTATGTTTGGTTTCACAATCTGATTTTTTTCTATGCTATTAAATTCTTTATGTAAAATACTAATTTCGAAGTTACGCTTTTCTTTTAAATGGGAATTAAATAAATGATAATTTGCAAACTTGGAACATACAAAACATATTGTTTTCTTTGTGGACATTTTTTATGCATATGTCTATTGATTGAAGTTTTATCTGAAATGTTTTTTATTGTAATGATGACATATATTTATTTTTTATTTTTGATGAACATGCATTGCATGTCTCGCTAAAACATTTTTATTCACAAATTCATTTTCTAGGACACTGGTTATACTTAAACTCTAACGTCATTTTATCTTAAAAATAGCTTAGGATTCACAAACTGAAAAAAGTAAGAAAGAAAATTAAAAGGCTACGAAAATATAATTTAAAATAATACTTTTCCTACTATAGGTAGTGAGGAAAAGTAAAAAACAACGAGAAATAACTTCAAAACAATGACAATGATAACCAACTCACTTTTCCCTCCTATGCGAAAAGGAAAGTAAAAAATATGTACTACGAAATCGAAATACAAAAAATAATGACACTCTTTCCCTTCATTAGGGAGAGGGAAAGAAATAAAACTAAATTAACCCTCCAAAAAAGAGAATAAATTGCAACAAAAAACCTAAAATATTTAGCAATAAAATCAAAGTCATTCAAGCAAGAAAATAATACAAGGAATATCTCTGCAACGAGCTATAGATGAACCTTGAACGGTGTCAGAAGATGGCAAAGGGTCTGAGTAGACGTTAGTTTTAGTTGTCTATAACACTGCTGATAGTTCATAGTGAGACTTGTGGGGGGAAGGAGGGTGGCTGCCTTCTTTTATCCTGTCTCACACGTCGAGTAATGGAAGGTGGAGTGGTGGGGAAGGTGGTTTGTCCCAACTCAAACATTTGACGATTTTTGTCAATGGTTAGAGCGGCCACATTTGGAACCTTAGAAGGTCGGCCAGCTAGCAGCTAGGGCACTGCCCTAGTGCTGTATAATAACTCGGCGGAGTGGGGGATGAGTGAGGGAGCCCATCTCTACCACGACCGGGGCAGTAGCCCTCAGCCTCAGCCCGGCTCGACGCTTGTACTTGTAGGGGTCTCCTCTTGTCACACATACCCCCTCGTAGCCGCCTGCTCAAGGTCGCCCATGTACATTGGTTAGCGCTTGGCCGCCCAAGTAGAGCGAAGCTCGTCGCCGCTCTTACACGCTTCCAGTAGACGACCACGCAAACTATATACATACTCTTTATTTGTATTGACAACCAAATAGTTTTTCATTTCTTTAAAAAGTTGGTGGGGCTTATCCCCACCTGCCCTTAAGGACGCGCCGCCACTGGAAATATTTAAAATCATTGAAGGTTTCTATTTGTATTATTAGGTCTACTTGTTGGGTGAAAGGATAATCTGCATTTATGAATTTTTATTGTTTATTTTTAGTGGAGCTCGGTTTCCTGGTTCGCTAAATCTGGACATGAATGATTTAACAACGAATCTGGTTCCTTTCCCAATGCTTAATTTTATATCAAGCAGTCTCAGCCCTATTGTTACTGGGAAGTTTAGGAGAGCTCCGCATATTCCAAAGTGCGTATTTCTGTAAGCTATTGAGACAAACTCAGCTGCCACAAAATGATTTACTTCTTTTATAAGTTGATGGATGGTTAAGGTGTGGTAACAATGTAAACAATCAGTATGAGATGTTTCAACCCTAAATAGAAGGTTAGTTTCAATCATGTTATATTTTTTTTCTAAAATAAACATAAAAAATATAAGAGTTAATTTATAATTTATAAAATTCCTTTTTTATACATAATTAACTAAAATTTAAACAATAATTTCAATTTTGAAAAACCAATTTATCTAAAAATATTTTTAATTAATAACAANTAATTAATAATAATGAATAATGTAAATAATATAGTGAATAGATAATTATTTCAATTGTTTGTTAAATTTAAAAAATCTCATATTTTTTTTTAAAATTACCTTAGTGACGCTATTATTGTAAGTAAAGTAATACATTATTCATTATCTATCTATCTTATTATTAATCTATCTATCTATATTATTAAAAAGTTTTTGTAAACAACCAACTGTGTGAAATTGTAAAACTGTGCGAAGGTTCAAGGCTTTCCGACGAGCGAAGCGAGTAGGAGCGGAGCCCCCTTGTTATTAATTAAAAATATTTTTAGATAAATTGGTTTTTCAAAATTGAAATTATTGTTTAAATTTTAGTTAATTATGTATAAAAAAGGAATTTTATAAATTATAAGTCAACTCTTATATTTTTTATGTTTATTTTAGTACAAAAATATGAAATGATTGAAAATGTTCTTATATTAAGGGTCGAAACATCTCATATTGGATAAAAACTGATTATTTATATCATTACCACAACTGAACCATCTATCAACTTATAAAAGCATCAAATAAGAAAGGTGTTAATTTAAACTTTTTTAATTTTTTTTTTCTAATTATAATTTAATGCTTAGTTTTTTAGGTTGAGAAAGATTGATCAAATTAATCTGCTGTTTTTAAGTAACAAAAAAAACCTTGTTTAATGTTTTACAGAATTACTGATGCTGTGAATGAAATACTTAGTAGGCATAATGAATTGTTAAGAATTAATGCTTTAAAAGGAACTATCCTATCAGGATGCCTTCATGGAAGAGGAAACATCAGTATCACCAATATGAAGCACTTTTGTCAAAGGTAATTAAATTCAAGCTTAGTTTTATAAATTCATTTTTACGTTTTTGGTAGTATTCGTACTACGGAACATTTAAATTTTAATTTAAATCAAATTATAATTATTATTAACTATGGGAAACATACAGAGAAAAATAGACTCCAGCTTAATTTTATATTTACAAATATAAATTCATGCTAATTTTGAAATAAAGAGCACTTTAATTAATATTAAATTGCATTCTGCAAATTTACATTCTGCTGTTATACTCAAACAATCTAAACCCCCTGTTTGTTTTTCAATATTTATTTGTTCAACATTTATTATACCATAGAAATATCTTCTTTTCCAGGGTAAAAAAACAGTGCAGACGTGCTGTATGGTTGCAAAATATTAGATACGGTCTTTGCTCAGTTCCTCCAGTTGACAGTTCTTATTCCTTTATGTGCCTTGCTAATTCAACATCTATGTCAAATCTTTTTTTGGAAACTTTTCAAAATTTTGAGAGGCTTTATAGAAAAAGGGTTAGTTTTATATTCTATTTATTTGTGTTGTAAAAAGTCTGTTCCTAAATGGTACTAAACAGTTAATTTTAAGTTATAGATATTTTATTTAAATTAATTGATAAAAAGTGTTTAAATTCATAAGAAAAAAATATATGTAATAATTTTAAAGGGACCATCACACATTCTTGATGAAACAAATCTGGTTTCCTCTTAAGGGAAACATGGCTTTAATTTTATCCCATGCAATTTGCTCAATATTTTAGTGATAACGGGTATAGTAAATAATATATCTTTAGAAATGTTTATTTTATTCCTCTAAATTAATTTTTATAATATTTTTACAGGCCTTTGTTCATCATTATACACAAGTTCCTGATTTTGATCAAGATGAATTTAATTTAACTTTAGAATCGATCATGAATGTTGTCCAGAAGTACAATTTAAAAGATATTCCACTGGAAGTAGATTATTTGAAATAAACGAATTATCAAACAACATATCTATCTAATAGAGCAAAGGTAATGCAATTATACACAAGTCTAACTTTTTCTCCAATATTTTTTTATGGTAAATTATTTAATGATCACTATTTGTTTACCAACCAAGTATAACATATAGTTGCAATTATTACATAGTATATAAGTGAAAGGCACACAAATTTCATATGCTATATTAAAACAAGTACTCTTTGTCTTATCAATTAATAATTGTACAAATATTTAATAAAATTATTTGTTATTAAATTAATAGTCCAGGAGATAGTGTGCAAAAAAGTGTCTGACTAACATCAAGCTTGAATTTTGTATACAAGTCAATGTTTTAGCGCATTTTAAGAATATGTGCTTGGCTAAGTTCGTCTGCGGGACATAGCTTGGCAATAGGCGTTTGAAAAAACCAAACCGGTGGAGAGCGGCCATGTCTGACCAATTATGGTGGACAATATGATTTTCTTGATTCTGAGTACAGAATTAGGTAGTAGACCGAAAATCAAGTTGATTTTAGTTTGTCCCTTGTCAGGTGACCACGTTGATTTTTAGTAATATTTGAATAACTAACCTATCAAGTGTGAAAATAACATTGACTTCATTTTTGGGTCTACTAACTAATTCTGTACTCAGGATCACGAAAATCATACTGTCCACCATAATTGTTGAGACATAGGCGCTCTCCACCGGTTTGTTTTTTTCAAATGCCTATTGTCAAGCTATGTCCCGCAGACGAACTTAGCCGACCACATTTTCTTAATAGGCGCTAAAAGATTGACTTGTATACAAGATTCTTGCTTGATATTAGTCAGACACTTTTTTGCACGCTATCTCCTGGACTATAAGTAAAATAGTATCATTTCACAAGATTTAAATTTCTAAAACTAATTAAGCAGTTTTATAAGAAACTGATATGTTATTTGTTGTCTTGACAACAAACATGTCAGAAACGATTTTATACTTCCAGGGTAATGAATGTGTATAAATTATTGAATAAAATACAAATAATTAGAAAACCAAAATCAAGTAATTTTGCACTTTATTGTGATATATAAGGAAGCTTTAAAATTATTTATTCAAAAAGGCTCAGAAGGAAGGGTTTAGAGGAAACATAGTGTTTAGTGAAGGCTTTTTGCTTCTTAATTAATAGTCCTCTAGTAGAGCTGGCTGAATGGGGTGAAACCCAAACATTTGATTTTTTTATCTGGAAAAATATTTGTTTTGTCAAAATGTTTCCTTTTCTGACAGTGTATTTATCTTGAAAGACAAATACCAGAAAAAATAAATTTTAAAATTTTTTATTTTTTTATTTTTAAATATTTTACTTCCTTGTTTCTGTACTGTTCACTTATAAGTACTTTTTTAGAATAGTGTTTATAAACAATTTAAGGGAGGAGATCATGAGCCAACCTACTCCAATGNTTGTAAGGGGGGGGGGGAATAAAATAAAAATAAAACTGCCTTATAATGTTTTATTCCCCCACATAATTTGTTTTTATAATACTAGGGGGCTCCGCCCCCTACTCACCCTGTAAAACCCTAAGCGGCGGAGCCCCCTACTCGCTTTGCTTGTCAACCCCCGAAAAGCGGCCGGCCACGTCGATGCTCTCTAGAGTGAAGCATTAAAATTGATCTCATGTTTCTTTTCAATGATGACAAAAACACAAATTCTGTAAAATATCACTTTAGCTATAGAAAGTACTGAATATAACTGTTGAGCAAGTCCTGAGAGGGACTGATTTAGCGACCTTTTTTTGCAAGGTGTGTGCATAGTTATGGAATATGAGAATGAGAAGGGTGAGTTGAAGATGCGTGAGAATAGTAAACTACCTCAGCTGCTAGAAGAGTGGCTGAGGTAGTGAGGGTATGCACACTACTATCCCTTTCCTTGTCTCTCTGACTTTCTTATATACCTACTCTCAAGTTCTCCCTTACCCCCCTAATCACCCTCAATCTGTCTACAGTTTAGTATGTCACTCTCAAGCTCCCTCTTTTGCCCCCGGACTAACCCCCCTTCTCTGCTAACTCGCTCTTTCCATAGTTTTGTGTATCACTCTCATGAACTCGTTTGTTTACAAAACTTTTTTCCTCCAGAAGGGAGGAAACATTATCTTTCCACCCTAGTTTATAGGGAGGAAAGGATCCCATTTTTTATTTTTTTATTTTTAAATATTTTACTTCCTTGTTTCTGTACTGTTCACTTATAAGTACTTTTTTAGAATAGTGTTTATAAACAATTTAAGGGAGGAGATCATGAGCCAACCTACTCCAATGCATGTTTGTTTTTAACACCCATATCCTCCTTTTAGCTTGCAGATGTGCTTGCCAATTGAACTATTTGAGATAGTTATTTAGGCTTTAGGCCTAATATTAGGCTTTAGGCCCAATATTTTGGGTGGTTGTTCTAATCAATTTGCTGGACAAGGCTAAGAATTGTAGTAAAAATTAAATCTAGGCAATCTTAAAAAAATTTATCAAATTTGATAACTTAGCTGCAGTTAGCAAGTGCTGAACAAAACAGAACTGTATGGAGGGTCTTGGGATGGGAGCAAATTCATGAAATTTCATAAAAAGATTAGTCAGGTGCTGGGGTCAATCAGTAATTTTTTGAATTCAGACAATGACTCGTTTTGCTTGGAAATACAAATAAAAAATTTAGGGACTACAGGCAAAAAATGTGGACTTGTCTACCTGTCTAAAACACACCTGATGTCCAAAGTTTGAGGGTTTGAATAAAAGAGGAGGACACTGAGTTGAAATATTTATTTTGTTTAATTTTTATCTCCATGTTTCCTCCAAGATTGAGTTTTTCGTGTTTCCCCCTATTTATTTATTTTTTTAACAAATCAATGAACAAGCAGTCTAACACCCTTCACAAAAAAAAATAAATAAAAAAAATAAAATAAAAAAAAAAAATAAACATTTGTTATTAATTAAAAATATTTTTAGATAAATTG